>WAAF01003199.1:388837-504831 GCA_013400475.1 Tricholaema leucomelas | reverse complement strand
CAGAGTGGCTGGAGAGCAGCCAGGAAGAAGAGGACCTGGGGGTACTGGTGGATAGTAGCTGACCATAAGCTAGCAGTGTGCCCAGGTGGCCAAGAGAGCCAATGGCATCCTGGCCTGTATCAGGAACAGTGTGGCCAGTAGGACGAGGGAGGTTATTCTTCCCCTGTACTCAGCACTGTTCAGGCCACATCTTGAGTACTGTGTCCAGTTCTGGGGCACTCAGTTCAAGAGAGATGTTGAGATACTGGAACATGTCAAGAGAAGGGCAACAAGGCTGGTGAGGGGCCTGGAACACAGTCCTGTGAGGAGAGGCTGAGGGAGCTGAGGTTGTTTAGCCTGAAGAAGAGGAGGCTCAGGGCAGACCTCATTTCTGTCTACAACTACCTGAAGGGAGGCTGTAGCCAGGTGGGGGTTGGTCTCTTCTCCCAGGCAACCAGCAATAGAACAAGGGGACACAGTCTCAAGTTGTGCTGGGGGAGGTATAGGCTTGAAGTTAGGAGGAAGTTCTTCACAGAGAGAGTGATTTGCCATTGGTATGGGCTGCCCAGGGAGGTGGTGGAGTCACCGTGCCTGGAGGTGTTCAGGAAAAGAGTGGATGAGGCACTTAGTGCCATGGTCTAGTTGACTGGATAGGGCTGAATGATAGGTTGGATTGGATGATCTTGGAGGTCTCTTCCAACCTGGTTGGTTGATTCTATGATCCTATGATCTCCAGAGGTCTCTTCCAACTTCTACCATTCTATGACTGCACCGAGAGTTTAAAGGGCAAGTGAAAAACCTAGGTTTCTTCAGTCACTCTTAGAGGTGACTCAGCAGAGGCAAAACACTTTCCTATTAGCATCCTCACAAAAGGGTGGCACCTGTGGGCAGGATGAGTTTGGTAGGAGATGGTCCCTCCATCTTGCCATGCCTCTGGATGCCAGTAGAGGCAGATGCTCCAGCAGTCAACAGTTTCCTCTGGAAAACTGGCAGACAATCTCAACCTCCAGCTTCCATTAATGCAGAGGAGAGACGTCCCTTCTGTACGCACAGGTAAAACGACCCTGTGCAGCTGCTGGCAGCAAAGAGGTTGCAGCAGCATGGAATGGAAAAGGAGTACCGGGACTTGCTGCAGTCCTGGCCTCCAGAATGGAGATTCTGGGGTGTTTAGATAATTGGGGCTGACCCTATAGTATGAAACACCGAAGTTAGTGTCTGTCTCAGACAGAAGGAAATTAAGTGCTTGCTTGTGCTAAGCTTGACTCAGGCCAGTTATTAATATAAAGCTTGGCTATAGGAATGATTCCCTGGTGCTGCAGCAGCACCCTCTTCCAGACAGCATGTTAGCACACAAGCAAAAGATGTCTTCCATTGGTTTCACCTCCGGAATTGCTCCTGAGATATGTCCTGTGCTCCAGACACAATCCCTATTGTGCAACTCTTGCTATACATCATCATGTCAGGGATGTGACAGCATCTCTCAAATAACATTTTATAGCAGATATAAAGTTTAAGCTGGAGGGTGGAGAGGGAAGGCTGGAGGTAGTAAAGAGAGAAATGATGCTTGTTACCATGCCAATCCAGACAAAACCATGACGGACCAGATTGCTGCATTTTTCCAAAGAGTAGTTTTAAGCATCATTTCTCTGATGGTTCCATTTCCCCTGTTTAATACTGTAATCAGTTATCAAAAAAGATCTTTAAGAGCTAACAATTGCACCTGGAAGCCTTCTGAGCTAATGGTCCCCTAAGTGGACAAGTGGTCTTCCTCACACTGGGGCCTCCAACTCTTGTGGAAGCAACAGATCACTGCTAACAGACAAAGAGTTCCAAATCTGTATTTTTTAAAAGCTCATCAGTTTAGCATCTTCTTCCTTGTGGGGTACTGAATGGGATGGCTGTTGCTGGAAATCAGGACAGGGTGCCAGAACACAGGGGATTTAATGTGACACTACACTTTCACCAAAACCTTCTGAATTTCCATTCTCTGCCTGTATATGAGGATAATAATTGCCATCTACACCACAGGGCTTACTAAAGGTTATTAATTAATAGCAGAGTTTTGTTCAAATCCTTGCATTATGATGCCAAATAAAATGAAAACAGTGCTATTCTTACTGACTGGTTAAGAATCCAGGGTGTGATTTACTCAGGCCCTAGGTATTCCTGATGGGCACCAATAACAAGAAAGCTGCCTTGAAAGGTAAAAAGTGGGAGAATGCTACTTAGCAGCTATCCAGTTTGACTGTATGTTGGGAACCACGTTTACTCTGAGGCTTATGTGATCACAGCATTTTGTGCACACAGAGAATCATTGGGTCATTAAGGGTCATAAAAGTAACCATCCCACATCCTGCAAACCCGTCATTTCTTCTCACAAAGCCTCTCCAATATGAGCAGATATCACTACACACATTTAACAGGCAAGGAGATCAAGATGCAGAGATAAGCAAGGTGCCCTGGTGAGCAGACAAGAAAAGTGCCTGAATCTGCCCTGGTTATCAAGCTGACAAACAGTGGTGCCTTGTGCAAGGCAAGATCTGCCAGCCTGCCTCACTATACAGTTGTGGCATTATAGGACCCTTTAGCCTAAACATGCTGACTACCACAGGTGATACTTTAACAAAGAAGTCACATTCTAAGACCACTTGTGAGGCAGCATGCCTCCAACCATGCCTCTGACACAAACAGAAGAATTTTGAGCTTGGAGACTACAAATATTCACTGGATGGGGCCTCTATAATCAGCTGTGAGCATGTCCAAACCTAAAAGCAAAGGCAGCAGAGGACGTTTTCAAGCTGCAGCCTCCAGCGGGCTCGAGCAGCCTGTTGGCATCTCCTCTGCCAGCAGCAGTTAAAACACCAATCTCCCCTGAGCAGCAGTCAACGATAAATGTTTGAACAAATCCTCACAAAATCGAATGCCTTGCGGGCTCCAGTGACACTTCCAGAATGCAAATGTGAAGCAACAGCTTCTCAGTTCGACAGTTTAAGTGAGGAGATGGATAAGGTAGAGAGCAGCTGAAGAGACTCTTAGACTCAGTGCTGAAACACAGGAGAAAAGTCCTTATAAAACAAACCCAGAAACTCAGTATCATTTTAGAGTAGAAAAAAAAACCCATGATTCGGGAAAGACATCGAGAGACTTCATCAGAATCCCACGGAGCCAGGAGCTGTAGAAGCACAGAGTAAGAAGCAATCTACACCTAATCAGCTGATGGGTTTTAAAGTGTATCTTAAAATGCCCAAAAGGGAGGAGCAGTATTTTTTTGTCTTCTATAAAACAAGAATGGATTTTCCTTACAGAGGTCTGGCAATAGTCCCGTTCAGGCAGGCGAGGAGTCAGACATCTCCACTGGGACCTGGGAGAAAGACTCCCTGAACTGACCATAATTTTATGAGGTGTGTCAGTAATTCAGGATGAAACTATGCCAGAAAGGCCTGAAGGAATATTCCAGGGAACAGTCAAAGCAGGATAGTTAATGCACCTTTTTTTTTTCAGGTAGAAGTTATTCCCCTCACAAATATCTATACAGCATCAAATATCAACTAGAGTCAGTAGAATAAAGCTTTTGTTAGCATCAGTTTGGCTTAAGTTAACATGAAACTCAAAAAAATGTCAGCACTGATTGCATCCAGACCCCTAGAAATGGAGTAGCTTTCCAAGGTCCAGTTAAGTCAGAAAAAAATAAACCAACTGCTAATTCTACGAGGTTCCAGTGCAAGTCTGTAATTGGGCAACAGCATTTAGCAAAGGGAGTATCAAAGTAACGCTGTACACAAGTTAGAGCAGATACCTGATGCACAACTGTATTGCAAATTAAAAGTGAGTAGAGGATTTGAAAACTACATTGAGGCTATACGTAAAATACATAACAAAGATTACTGCAAGTAAACTGGTGAAGATAAGTACAGAGAAAGAAGCTGCACATATTCTCCTTAGTGAGGTTACTTGGTAGAAGCAAGAGATTAAAGCAGTACAATATCAACATGATTTGGTGCTTTACTGAAGAACAGTAGGCCACCTGGTGCATTAGCAAACTGAAAGGGAGGTCACCTTTCTCTCTCTCACACACACACTCGAACACAGACTCATTCTTCTCGACTTCATCACCTGATAGAGACAATAATGTCTGGGGGAGGGAGAGAGGCAAAAAAAAAAACCAAAACCAACAGAAAAGTTTCTCCACTAAATGGTTAACTATGGAAAGTGCAAAATGAAAATCTGCTCCAAAGAACTGAAGTTGCTTTTCTGAAGGTGCAGAGAGGTAGTCCTTGGGGAAGGTGCTGACTGAAAGTGCCATTCTCCCATTAAGAGCTATCTAAGAGCAAGTGACTCACCAAAAATAGTAACACAGAGTCTTCTGTTTGTAATGTACTGAAAGCTATAGGGTTTGATTCATAAACTCTGCCAAATTCATGGGAGTTCGTGTGATTTGCTCAAATAGTCTTTGGACCAGTTCCACAGCAGGTTTCATTTTATGGAGAGCCTCAGAAAGACACACATTTATTACTCAGACATAAGAGCACCAATCTCCTGCACTAGGCATTAAAAAGAAAGAAAAGTTATTCTGCTGAGGAGTAAAGCTTCATTGTAGCAATACAGTCAGCTCCCCTCTCAACAGGGCATTTATTTTAACTCTTGCTTGCATTGGGCTTTTTTGAGAGCTATCAGGGTAAGGAGACAGGGACAGAAAGCATGGTAAAGCAATGAGATGCTTGCTGAGCTGGCAAATGAGCCAGCTAGCATCTATCACAATTGTGATAACAACTGGCATCCAAATTCTCCACTCCTTGTATGTTGGCATATCTCTGCTGGTGTCTGCTCCAGAGCACAAGTCAGTCCAACCACTGTCAGCCTTGGTCAACCTCCCATTACTGAGCTAGGCTGGGAAAGCCTCTGGATGCCCTATCCTGGACCTGCTTACTCCGGTACTTGAAACACAGACATGCAGAGCAGACTCGAGTTTGCTGAGGTCCAAGCCCAGCATGCCTGGGATGCAGCAAGACATCTGGTCACCCCACTCTCATCCAGGTACTGTGGGTCTGGTACATGAGGAAATTCACTTGTGATCTGGACACCACAAGCCCTTGCTTGGTCACTATGGGCTTGATGTTCAGTCATGCTGAGGAGTTCTCTGCCCATTTTACACCTGATGCTTTGAGTTGGTATTACTCGGCTCTTCACTGAGAGCAACCTGCATCTTACAGCCGTGGTGCCCTTGGCTGCTGCACACTTTCTCTTTAATACAGGGGAAAGTTTTCCTTTTGTGCCAATTTCTCTTTCTAAAGAGGAAAAAGAAAGGAAACGCTATTATAGGTGTTTCGAAGCTCCACGCTTCAGAGGCACTGTCTGCTTGGCACAGGCCATTAGTGTTTTTACTGCATATTTTTACACATCCTGAACTTTGGGAACTGCATGTTCAGCTGTGGTAAACACACCCATTTAATTTACACAGTCCTGTGTTTGTCCTTGTCCCATATCCCAAAAGTGAGGTTATTCTGCATGCTGGAGCAAATGCATGACAGTAAATAAACTCAGAAATGGGTTTACATTGCATTTAACCAACCAGCAAATAAACATTAAACCCCCATATTTTCACACCTTATCAACTTGTTTAATATTCCAAAAGTATGCTGCCAAGCTTTTCAGACCTGCATTAATACAAACTAGAAGCATCTCTTTCTGGGACCAAATAAGCGTTTGTCACGTAAAAATAACCTCCAACCCAAAAAGGCTGCACTTGAATAACCAAGGTGAGGGGAGAAGGGATTCATCAACAAACAAAGAAAACTGCAAGTAATACTGAGGAGCTAAAATTGCCTAGTTAATTTTGAAGATCACACAGAGAACTTTTTTCCAACATAAAAACAAACTCCTGACTGTTGAGGTTTAATATCAAGCCCATTAAAAAATGGAAAATGCACCAGAGGCACAGGAACTTTGAGCACAGCTGGCCTAATGTAAAAACAAAGTATGTAATTGCCAGCAATTAACAAAATTGTGCCTTGAAGAGTTGCTAATTTATCCAAAGCTCAACCCTGAACAAGGTTTGACTACTTAATGATTTTAATTTTTCCAAAGGCTGTCATACCACAGAGAAGTTGCTAAGAATTTGATTTCTTAAGTAATTGTTCCAGGGTTGGATTTCTCCCTGGGATGCAATAAAAGTGGACTTCGCAATCATCTTTTCTCACTTCTCTCTTCTGCTTAATCCCAGGGTTGTCCGCACCTTTGGAAGAGTGGCAACAAGAAGGGTGGCAGAGAGATTTTGGTAGGTAGGGCTGTGCAAACTTTATTTACAGCTTCACCATCAGTGAAAGCTGCCACGCAGAAAACATGACCCACCATTGATTTGTTATGGAAGAGCACAAGTGAGAGCCTAGTCCCCCGGGAAGCGGGTGCCAGTGACATGCTCTGTAAGTGATGGGCAGGACCAAGACAAATATTTAATGGGAATGATGAGCTTCCCACAGAGAAAGGAGGACAGACTGAGGGAGTTGGGGCTGTTCAGTCTGGAGAAGAGGAGGCTCTCAGGCGACCTTATGGTGGCCTTTCAGTATCTGAAGGAGGCCTACAAAAAAGCTGGGGAAGGACTTTTCAGGATATCAGGGAGTGACAGGACTAGGGGGAATGGAAGGAAGCTGGAGATGGGTAGGTTCAGGCTGTACGTGAGGAGGATGTTCTTCAGCATGAGAGTGGTGAGTGCCTGGAATGGGTTGCCCGGGGAGGTGGTTGAAGTCTCATCCCTGGAGGTGTTTAAGGCCAGGCAGGATGGGGCTCTGGCCAGTCTGATCTAGGGTAGGGTGTCCCTGCCCATGGCAGGTGGGTTGGAACTAATAATCCTTGTGGTCCTTCCAACCCTGACTGATTCTATGATTCTAAGGGTGAAGCCCACTGTGCCTTCAAGTGGCACTGGTGTTCATGGAAAAGATGCTGTACCTGTCAGTCACACCACACCCAAGCGAAGTGTGGTTGCCAACAGCAAATTACCACAACCTCTGACTTGTTGCTTTTTCAGCATCAAATTATTTTTCATAGCCAGGGTGCTGTAAAAAATGTGTAATAAACTTGTTCTGATCTAAGTCATTACACGTCACTGTGTACTTCACTCACATTTCTAAGGTGCCTATGATGCTCTGCTTCCTATGGATTTCCTATGGCTGCATCCTGACGTGAGGGGACTCACACACAACCCTTTTAATGACCTTTACATTTATCAACCAAAACCCAAGTTCACATCAGATGACTTCACTGACCTACATGATTAATGAAGGGACAAAATGAATTACTCTTGGCTTTTTCCATACTGAGTTTCAGCAGAATGTGTGCGCCAAGAAAGATGATGTTCAGATCTAAGCCCTTCAGAAGACATCTGCACCAAGCCTGTGGAAAGGAAATTATTCCCTAAAGATTAAGAAAATAAAAATCCAACCAGAGCAAGTACCCTTCTCCTTGCTCCTGCAGATTCAGAGGATTAGGAAAGATTACCAAGAACACTGAGCCTGAACTACTGCATCGTCCATAGCACAGTTTCACAGACAGGCTCCAAGCTGAGTAACTTGTCAATGTGAATTTGTAATGACTTTTTGATTGTGAACATATGCCATAGTTGGGCTTGCTCCAGATCCCAGCTGAAGTCAGCTGGTGCCTGTCAGGGTGCAGTTCTGTGTCATGCTTCGTTTGATTTAATGGGGGACTCCTGCTGAAGCAGGTAGTCCTGGTTGCCCTGCCCAGCACTGCCTGAATCAGACCCACTCATTGATCAGACAGAAGCACTGGTGGGGACAACCCGTTGCCAGGTCCCTTCACATCTCCATAATACACTGCCACAAACTCAAAACCATTTGGTCTGGATTTACATCGTGGCAGGGACTTGCTCCCACAGGAGCACCCACTGCTCTGCCCAGAGGCTATTGCTGCCTAAACATACACCAGAGGGAAGGCTATCAGGAGCTTGAAAAGGTAGGAATTAAGTACCAGGCTATGGGCACAGGAAAAGCGAACAATCAATTGTTCAGCTTTTGTGGTGTTTGACCATTTCTCCTCCAACACAGGCAGTGCACGCTTATCTGTGTTCTCCCTCTTGAAACACCAACTTTTCAGTATATTATGAGACCTCAAGAAAGAAAAGCATCCCAAAGTGATTAAGCATGTGCTGTCTTACATATGGAGAGTGCTACCAGCAGAAGCATTTTGTTAAAGCATTTTCTGCATTCACCCAGGAATAAGTAGTCATTACTTCTTACTCTGCTATGTGTAAACTGCTTAGAATTTAGGTTAAAAAGATGAGTAATATAAAAATACAGGTTCTGCCAGGCATTCAAGCCCAAAATCTGTCTGTAAGCAGAATAGCGACCGATGGCAGAGGAAGCTGTGAATGCTCAACAAGCCTAGAACAGAAAACCTTGTTTGCTGTCTCAAAGGAACTTGAGAGACAAAAATAAATAACTTCCATAGAAACACCACAGAAATGAGGTGCCTAACTGTTTCAGGTTCCTGTGAAAACCCTATCTGTAACCTTTTTTTTTTTTTCTCATGTGGTCATGATATTCCAGAAATAAACACTTTGAGGCACTGAAATTAAAAGCTAGACAGCAATAGAAAAAAAACACACTACTCCTGATTAGCAGGAAAAAAAAAACCCACTCTTATTGTTGTTATATTTTTAGTCCCTTCCTGGGGAACAGTTGATATTTGTGGTAGCTTTGGCTGTAGCTTGTGGCAGCTGTATAGTATGCATCACATTAAATGTACTGGTGGGTCAGGCATGGCCATTCTGGCACCATTTCTGTTTCATACAATGCTTTCAGTTTTTCTGTTTAACCACAATCATTTATCAATCATTCACCAATGCCAATAAATCAAAGTGTCTGGGGACTCTTAAACATAAAAATAAGGAGCTGTAAAAAAATATTACTACAGCAATTAAAGACTCAAATAGTAATAAACTCTACTTGCATTACACCTTTAGAAAGCCCTACTGAAATTAAACAAACATCCAATATCAACAATATGAAAGGGGCTTTTTCTTCCAGTTTATAATAGCTACCGCTTTATCCAGAGCAGAAGAGAATTAGGGTTATTTTTATAGATCATGGAGACTGAAGCTGAATGTAAAAAATGGGGGAAGGGGAAAGAAGTAATGAAAAGGTAAAATAAATTACAGTGGTTTGGTTTTTTTTTTCCAGCAGACTAAAAGAACATGTAGCAGAATTTAAAAACTAAATGTAGAGCTTTATCCATGCAATGAAGCCTTTTGGTTCGAATCAAGACTGTACCATTAACAAATGTATTTTGAACCAACCTCACAGTTGGGTGTTGTAAGGTAAGTAGAGTTTTCTGGTTTAATACATAAATTTATTTGTTGTTGTTGTTGTTTTCCTCAAAAGGTATTTTTATTTCCCAGAAAAGCCTTTTTTTTGAAGCGACACCCAAGATGAGGACAAAAAAAGGCTTGCTCCGTTAAAGAAAACAAAACCTCACATCTTGGCCAGACAAGTCAAAACGTAATACATGGAGATGAACAGATCTAAAAACTACCTAAAGTAAGACTGAAATCCTGGCTGCTACAACCCTTGATGACAAGGGGGCATTTCTCTCTGGCAAGGGTGATATGCTGTGACTGTCACGACAGTCCAACACTAACAAGGAGAGGCCACATATCACTGCATTAACCATGAGAACCTGAGAATTAATTCCCATTAAAAGCTAACAGAGCAACAGCAGTGCATCCACACAGAATGCCCAGGTTTGGAGGTTACCTATGTAAAAACCCTAAGGTTTTGTCATGGTATTCCTTCCTTGCCTCACAAGGGGAAGGAAGTCTGTGACTTCACAGTTTTTCCACCAAGCAGCTCTTGAGAGCATGCCATGAATTAGGCACTGTCTGTACTGCTGGCAGGGAAGGGTCCTCCCCTTGTCTTGGTTGCACTCATTAGTGGAGGGCCAACACTTACAGCAAAGAGCAGCTGTTTTTAACAATAAAAATACTGCAGGAATCCTGAGTACTTAGACTGTCACCTTTATTAAGACTGACCAGTTCCACAGTGCTGTCGGTTTGGGGTGGTTCATCACCAGGCCACTACAGTTGCTGCCAACAGAAAGTGGCTAGTGAGTCAAAGAAAACAATAAGCACTGGAGTTTAACTTTCTTATTTCTCTCTTCTCTTTTTTTTGCTGGAAGTTTTTGACAGGACTGGGGCTGTAAGAGATAGCAATATCTGAAAACAACTGAGAGGCCTGAAGAGATTTGTAGAGTCCCATGGCCAGTGGTCTTCCCACGAGACCCCAGCTTGGGGCTGTTCAGTGGTTGTAGATATGCCCATTAACGTTTTTCAGACCCCAAGCAATGTACTTGTGCTTTCTTACATTTATCGATCACCTCCAAAGTGTCCTCACTGTAAAGAAAAACGAATTACAAATACTGCCATTTTCTAAAGCTATAGTATTGAGGACTGACCATCCCTGCCAGAAGCTGTACCTAGCTGAGCTTCTGTGACCACTGGAAATTTCCTTCAAGCTTTTTTTGCAACAGTATTCTCTTTCATCAGTTTCCTCCTCACTATAAAGTGTGCTTTTATTATATCTGCATTGAGCCAGTTCCAATGACGCACCTAAAACAGATGAAGCTACCTCAGTGTGTGTTTTCCTACTGCCGAATAGCAAGCTGTGCTGTCTGCAGCAGCAGTGCCAGCATCAAGACCAGGCATTCAGCAAAGTGCTGATCTGTGCCAAGCACAGGTACTGCCAACATCACCGCCAAGACAGGGCCAATAAATCCAAGCATACTGCGTGTCCCTTGCCTGTAATCCCTGTGCGCACTCAAAAGTTCAGGGACCTCTTTTCAGATGAGTTGTTACCTATCTCTGTGCACCTTTGCCTTTCAAAGCCAAGGCAAGCTGTGAATCCGCAAGAGCAAAATTAATGGACTCAGCACAAAGCCTTGGAAAAGCTGCAAAATTAAAAGAGTCTTTGGGAAATAAGCTGTAGGCTTTGACACTGGCTGCAGAGGAGCCTGGTAGAAGCAGTGATGATGTTCCGCTAACAGCCAGCTGCTCCAGCTGGAGATCTGGCTGAGGAGCCTGCATTGAGTGTGCAAAGTGGCCAAGGTGCCTGCCACACTCCATATTTAATAAATTAATATGGGTAAGGAAACTAAGATTGGCCTCACAGAGCCTGAATATATACAGACTTCTGTACAAAGGTGCAGAAATGGCACTGTTTGAGTCTGACTCATTGTGTCCTTGTTACGTTCCCAGTTGCTTGGAGACTGACTGAAGGCATACAGCAAAGATGCCGGCTTGGGAGTCACTACCCTGCCTTATTTTCTTTTTCTCTATGCACATAATTTTCCTTTAAAGGCTTCCCTGGCCTCTGTAGATTGCTCAACTCCCTATGCCACTGTGGAAAACTACAGCAGGGGAGGCAGTCGGCTGTCCGGGAACACTGTCTGTGTTGTTCCACCCTCACCTCCCAGCCCCAGCTCCGTGCACCACAGGGGGAAAGAAAGCACGCCTTTATTCCTCTGCAGGCTCCCCTGGATGCTAAATTTTACCTTAAGCCAAAGCAGTCACAGATTGCTTATTGTGAGACATTCCCACACATTTCCAACAGGTTA
Organism: Tricholaema leucomelas; assembly: GCA_013400475.1. Taxonomy (NCBI): domain Eukaryota; kingdom Metazoa; phylum Chordata; class Aves; order Piciformes; family Lybiidae; genus Tricholaema lacrymosa; species Tricholaema leucomelas. The sequence continues at coordinate 493,233 of WAAF01003199.1, read as the reverse complement.
ACCTATGTCCTCAAACTTCCTTAGCTGAGAATAAATATCTACGAATCCCAAAAAGCAGTGGAAATGTAATGAGCATGGTCCACTACTTTAAAGGCATGGCACAACCAAGCCTGGATGGTTAATGTGGAAACTTTGCTCTTTCCTTACACAAAACTGAGCAGTATGAAGACAATTATTTGTAATTTAGAAAGTGCTGAAATTTAATGCCCATTGTATCTTGAGTGCTAACAATATCACGCTTCAAAGCAGGAGCCTGTAAAATACAAGCAGGATTTTTAGGTCACTGTAAAATTACATGGGACGGAGTCTACGTTACTGTAAAATGAAGGATTGTGTGTCCACATCCAACTGTCCTCTATCTCATGTATTCTTAATAGCTGGAAACCAAGCAGTATGCAGTGGTATAGGGTAATGAATGACCTCCAACTTCTTTGTTTTAATGGGTTTTTATTTCCCTAATCAATCTCATCATTCACACCAGCAGAATCAGCTAAATACTCTTTAAAAATACATAGGTGAGCTCAGGGCACATCCTGCAGATTTGCCTAAAAAGACAGTTTCTGTAAATAAATTATTAAAATGGAAGCAGAAGCAAAGAAGCTTTAGTGGGAATTACAAGGTGCAAAGGTTCCCTTTCTGGGGAGCAAAGGGCAGGAAGGAGGGGAGGTGACCTCAAAGCATGAAGCACTGCCCTGGGTTTCTCAGTCCTCAAAGCTGCTTTCTCTATCTGAAAGGGTTTTCCCCTGACTTTTGCTGAAGAAAATTACTGAGGTAAGATAAAAAGTGGCACTGAGTTAGTTACAATTTCAGGAAGTGAAAAAAAAAGCTATCTACAGTGAAGGAAGGATCCCAAGAGAGTTTACTTACAGACCACTCAACTCAAACGAATGAAGCCCCCTGCAATGAGTCAAATGACCTTAAGACTACAAGGGTACACTGTAGTTGCATGCAGGACTATGTGGCAGGAAGCTGAGTTTTGGGAATACTAGCTCATCTGAGCCTTGGGCCCCTCTTCAAAGGCAAGGATTCAGCAGCACATCACTCTATTATCTGAGATGTCCTGCGCCCGCGAGGTGCTGAGGTGGTATAGATGGGCACTAAACTGCAAAAGACCAAGGAGCAAGCAAAAGAGATGTGACAACTCTGTATTTATCCATGCAGATAAACTCTCCCCTAATTTCCCCTGTTTTCCTTAGCACTCCAGCAACTCAGTCTGGGGAGGCTGACATACATCTGGTCAGTAGTCAACTAATCCAAGAACAGCAGGAAGCAAAGACAGCTTAAAGCTGTGTCAGTCCCACAGGGCCTGAGCTGAGTGGCTTTGCTCACAACAAGCAGATTCGATGCTGGATCTTAATGGTCTATGAGTGGTGCAGTGCTCAGCAGGATCTTCTCCCTCTTTCTCTGAAGAGACATAATACTTCAAAGTAAGCCAAAATCTGTTCCAGAAATGGTTTTTTTAACTATTTGTCTTAACTGTCAGCAGCTAAACCCAAAGTTTTCTGCAAGACTAGATCCCTCTGAACAACAAATAGGAGGAAATTCCTAATCAAAATATGGGTTTTCCAGAGACAAGGTCTAAAGGTATACAAGCAAGACACAGACTGTACAGCAGAGTAGCCACACAACCCTTCACAGAAGGACTTTATCACAAGTAAGATGGGCTGCAAGGTGCAATGTGCAAAAATCAAGCAAACTTAATACTGCTGGTGATCATTAATTTTTTTGTCTCTGGAGTTTTCTCACTGCTAGTGATCATTCAGTTTTTTTCTCAGATACAGTTTGGCTCAGGGACAAGACAAAATGAAACATGAAGCAGTTCTTTTAACACCCAGGTATGTCCTCAGTGTTTAGTCCTAGTGTACTATGGCAGCAAACTTCTCAATCCCTGCTCTGAAGCAAAGCCAGTGTCCTGCAGGAAAAACCAAAAACAAAACCAAACGAAAATCAACTAATAAAATCAAAGCAAAATTACATGTAATTGCAAAAGAAAGAAGCAATTTTAAAAGAGTAGAGAAGAGTAATCTGGGCAATCTTCCCTTTTGTGTATTATGAAATTTGCAGGCTGCTTCCTGATCCACCACTAATACTGATTTTGAATGGCGTCTCTCATCGCATTTCTCTGTGTCAGTGGAAACCAGACAGCTAGCTAGTGTATCCTATAACAAACAAGCATTCCCCTTGCCCCTCAAACACATGTAAAAGATGGATTTAAATCATTAGGATTTGCTTAGCTCAGAAAGGGAATGATTTTTCACCAGACTGCAGAAAACCCCACTGCAAGTGATTTGCCATTGGAATAGGCTGCCCAGGGAGGTGGTGGAGTCACCGTGCCTGGAGGTGTTCCAGAAGAGACTGGATGAGGCACTTAGTGCCATGGTCTAGTTGACTGGATAGGGCTATGTGATGGTTTGGGTGTCCCCCGCCCCCCACACTTATAGAAATCACCCAGACTAGACTCAGCCGGCTCTGGAAGTTTGAATGAAGCTTATATTTACAGCTGGCACAATTTACAAGCAGATATTTACAGTATATACAGTTATAGACAGAAATATACAAGGTAAAAAAAAGTAATACAGACACAACTCCCCTCCCAGAAACCTGAGTCCCCAGGAGGGGCTCTCAACCACCCCTCATCTTCCCCCCTACTCCTCTCAACCTTACCCCAGTCCTAAGGAAGAATGGAGGTTGGGCCAAGAGGGTTAAAAAGCAAGGTGAAGCAGCCAAGCAAAGGAGGGTGAGGTTAGAAAGCAAGATGGAGTCCAGCCAGCAGCCTCAGCTTCTCCCCAGCAGGCAAAGCTCCCCAGCGAAGAGAAGAAGCAAGTGAAGTAATCTTTGTTTTGCCTTTCTTCTTTACACATCCCAGCAAGACTGTGAGGGAAGTAGACCTCACCATTGTTTTCATTTTACAGCCTATCATCTAGTTCTCACCAAAACATGCTAGCTAGGCTCAAACTAGCACAGGCTGGGTGATAGGTTGGACTGGATGATCTTGGAGGTCTCTTCCAACCTGATTCTATGATTCTATGACTAAAGCTGAGATTTCCAGAAGAAATGGAAGGAGTTCAAGTACCCAATTTCTCTTGAACTTCAAGGTAATCTGGCCATCTAGCTCCCTTAAGCACCTTTCCCCAAGCCCTTGTTTTTTAGTGAAAGATGGAATTTTTTTTTACTAACTTAAAAAGAAGTATCTGGGTAATTGTAAAAGGTTACAAGTTGCTTTTAAAATAGCAGTTTGCACAGGGCTTGCTTTTTCCTCCCCTGTGGCTCTATGGTTATAGCCAGAGCAGTGCACCTCTCTGCACGTATTCTGAGTTGAAGAAAAACCTGCCAAAATTCCTTATTCTACCACTAACTTTTCATATGGACTCAGGCAGCCAGTTGTACATTTATAAGAACTTCTGTGTCCAGCAATGAATTCTCAAAAGTGCTGGAACACTTCGTTTCTTCAAATTCCAACTGAAGACAATGCAATAGTTCTAAACATCTCTAAAATAAAAGTTTGACAGGATTTGAAAACACTCTGTTGATAAGAGCAAGGGTTGCTCTGGACAGCTGGAACTTTCCATCCAAATAGCATCAAAGCTCTATATACGCAAGAATGATTGAAGACGAGGAACACGCCTGTGATACAGGCTGTAACCTTGCTTACAGCTCAAATTTGGCAAAGCATGTACGCACTGCAGGATGGGGGCCAAGGTAATATTTCATCATGGCAGAACTCCCAAGACTTCTTCAGGCTTCTTTTAGTCTATCCAAGGGCTGCATGCAGGGTAGACACCCCTCAGCAGCCAGACTGCAAGCCCAGACCTTGACAAATTCTCAGACAAACAGTATCTCCTGCATTCATGCAGGCAAGAGTAGGGGTTTTTCTGCCCTCACCCAGCACAGCATTGAAGCCATGTGCAGCATCTGGCTAGGCCAGGAGGGCTGATCTCATGTGCTGTCTCCTGCCTAAGTGGACCCTGATGAAATTACCCCTTAGGCCTCAGTGAAAAATTGAGTAGCCCATGTAAATTCAAAGAGGAAAGAGTAGAAGTAATTCCACGTTCATGTAGATTTCCTGCCTTCCTTTCCTGCCTTGAGCCAAACAATCAAATGCAGCAAAAGGAGATATAAAAGCCATATTGGAAGCTTCAGATGGCCTTAACTTTCTTCATGCCAGTATCTTCTCTTTAATTGCTTCTGATCCCTCAACATGTAGCCCATACAAATGAGGAGGTAAATGGAGAAAAGAGAGTCCCAGTAGCAGTCAGACTGGACTTAAAATAACCAAAGATTATAACTTAGAAAATCCTTTACCAAAGGTTTTATTGGTAGTTGTTTACATTGTGGGCGTACACACCTGAACCATGAAGGGCACTGAAAACTCTGACATGTTTTGAGAATTGTGTTAGTTTGTATTTGCCTTGATCTGCATATAAGAGGTGCAGGAGGTAGTGTGCAAAGCTGCCCTCTCACACCTTATGGCATACCCCAGCTCCCACAAGCTGCTTGACACATTGGAGAGGCACTGCCATTCTTGGAGATGGTTTCACACAAATGGAGGACAAGACCAGCAAGGCGTCTGCTGAAGAAGGCTTCTGACAGTGTGCATTAACTAAAAAGGTAACTGCTTTTCAGCAGTGAGCCTCAGCTTACACAAACCCTAGCAGCTCCTTCACTGCACCCTTAGTGAATTGGCCGCTGAGAATTTGATCCTAAATGTAGCACAGCCTTTCAATCAAATTCCTCTTATGTGCTGAACCTTAAGCTTGCCAAGCAGCAGGAATGCTGAAGCATTAAATGAAGAGCATTTACAGCAGTCAAGGCCAAGGTTAAAAACATAAGGAATGTGAGGAGCCGTTTTTGCAATGAATTTATTGTATGGTAAAGTAATAAACTATTTGTATTTGAAGGATCTATAGCATAATGATGTAGATTAGTAGTGCTTCTGTTGTTTGGTATTTTCTTTAACACAGGGAAACTTACAGCTGTCTTTTACAGAGCTCTCTGCTCATACTCTTTCAGCCTCAATGGCACTGCGGTAAAAGCAGTTTCTGTATGACTGGAGTGGTATGCTCAGACCACTACCTCACAGCTAAACCTTCAGAACACCAAGCACACTCTTTTTCCCCAAACTTCCAGCATTCATTGAGGAAGAAGGAGGGTAGACTGCCTTTTTATACTGTTACTTCTTTTCAAGTTAGTAAAAAAAAATTCCCCATCTTTACATTAGAGTAAAATTTATTTAATAAACCACTTATAAAAGAAAGGAGACTGATTTTTCAGACCAGACTGAAGAAGGCTTCCCCTTTTTCAGATACAAGCGTACATGCACTCTGTTTCAGTCAGTCAGAAATAATAGAATCATAGAATGGTTTAGGTTGGAAGGGACCTCAAGGATCATCCAGCTCCAACCCCCTGCCATAGGCAGGGACACCTCCCACTAGAGCAGGTTGCTCAAGGCCTNATATCCTTCTTGTGTTGGGGGCTCCAGAACTGCACACAGTACTCCAGGTGGGTCTACGTACCACTCAGGCTCACAAATTAAAAACTTGACACTATTCATGCACTTAAATGCTTTTAAGATTATGGGTTTGATCCAAAACTCCATTAAGGCAAATGGAAAGATGAATTGATTTTCTACTGACTCGGTACTAGGGCCTAAACTTGAAGCACTGGCCTAAAGCTCAGCTTTTAAACCAGCCCCACGCAAAGCCCCAACTTACAAATGCAGGCATTATGATGGGGCACTCAAATGCTGCTAGTGGACTTTTGAAATTAGCTCTTTGGCCTGCAAGACACACATGAAGCACACCTTGGTGCCAATATAAACATCCAGCTGCAGAGGCTTCTAAAAAAAATCTCATTATGAGTAGTCTCAACAAAAATAGGTTACCACCCGTGACTACTGAAGTGTGAGGGAAGCAGAGGAATGAATGAGAAGGCAAAGCTGAGTGACCTCACTCCAATTCCTATCTACTACTTTTCACTTGTACAGCTTGCCTGGAAAGGTGAAGATGGCTCACAGCTTTTCAGGACAAGAGGGATTGCAGTGAGATGTGAACTCACGAGCAGTCAAGGAAAATGGTATGCAAGAGGTGATCAAGAAAATGGGTGCTGTGGAAAACAGAAAAGGATGAAAAGGTGTTTTCCGAACTGAAAACTGGTACAGAGAGAGCTGAAAGTCTGTATATTTAAAATCAGAGTATTTGAGCAGAGGAGCTCCTAAGTTGCCTATGGTGAAGCAAAGGCTTCCTTCCAACACATAGGCTAATCAGCTAAGGATGACTGTGACAGCTAAAACATTTATCTACTCCCTGCAACATCAGCGAGAGTTTGAGCTCACTGCCACATCATATGCTCTGAGGCAAAAAACACTCCAACAGCCACCTGAAAGGACACAGAAAGCAAACGACTTAAAGGAGAAGAGACACAAAGTTTTCCTACCTTACAAAAAACATAAAGCACATACTGAAATGTACAGTTAATAATCAGCAGGAAAACTGTGCCAAAACTGCTGTACCTCTTCTGTAGCCTTCTCTAAATACACAAAGAATCAAAAATTAATGAAAGCTTGAGGCTGCCAAGTTTCCAAACTTGAGCAAACAATACCAGGTCAAGAGAGCATCTGATCCCAAACACTCCTATTCCTTCTCTTCCCAAGAGGTCCTCAGTTACAAAAAACCTACACTTTATTTAAGAGCACCAGAGGTAGCTCTCCTCTATTAGACCTTCAGGAGATACTTCTTTATTAACTCCATGTTTATCACCAGCTGATGCTCTCCAGAGGAGCCTGGCATGCACTGTGAGCTGCAGCAACAAAGCTGTGCTGGTGTGCTGAAAGTGGCCTTTAAAATGCTGTTCATAGCAGTGTGAGATAGGGAAAGACACTCCAGTTAGAGTTCACTGCCTGACAGTGCACAACACACCATCTGTGCCAGGAGCTGTGGCCCTGTATCCATTTGTCTGAAACCCCTCTCAATAGGGGAAGATAGGGATGCACTTTCATGTGGTTTTTCATGATACACCAGGATCTCACCCAGAGTATTTTTCTTCATTAAACCACTGCCAAAAAACCCTAAAAAACCAGTTGATGTTAAGAAGTTGGAGCAAAGAAGCCAGCATCCCTCTGTGCTGGGATTATGGGCCCTGGTGGGCAGAGTTTTGAAGAAGAAAAATGCTGTAATGACATCTTCGCTACTTGTTTCATATTGAGCATACCCCTAAACCAACGCCGTTTTTCAATTTGCTAATGGAGGGGAGGGAGAAGCATACTCCAAGTAAAACAAGAATCTCAGCCTCTTTTCCCTCTCTCACATCCTCTGTATTCCCCTTGGAACAAATTATATGGAAATATTCAAATACTTGTTGTATGGATCCTGGGAAGTAAGAAGATATGTCACCAAGGGCCCTTGCCAGGCTGAAATCCCCAAAGACAGATGACTAGCAAATGCTTACATCCTGCTGACATACTCCTCCAATAATTTTTACAGTGTGTTGCTGAATGCATGATGAGAATACAGTGCCTGCTATTATGCTCAGCTCTTACTGTTAATGCATTTATACCAGTTTTCACTTTCTTGTCTGCTGGATGACTGAAAACTGCCAAGAATACTAGGAATTGAATGTGCTAATGCTAATAATTTCCACAGCATCCAGCTGCTTAACTAAACACTATCTCCACAGCCTTTTCCATTTCATTTAAGGGACCCTTTGTCACATGTCAAGAGGGCAAGTTTCAAGGCTTAGCATGAGCAATTTTGACAGCCAGTGCCCATTTAGAAGACGCCTGTTGAAAGTTGTTTCATCAATATATAGCTTTCTCTTCTCCACATACATTACAGTTATTTTGATAGATGTCAGTTATAGGCATACCTACAACATATTCCCTGCTGGTAGGCAGGATAAATTAACCTGCTCTGAGACTGACATAGCCAACATTAGACTATTGCCATCACCCAAACATAAAGATGCTGTGTGGATCATGGTGCTCTGCTTTACTTACTGTATATACCTTCCCTTCGTGGGCTGAAAACATAAAGGCTTGGAAATGGGCAGCTCCATCTTTCACTGGCTAACTGCTGTGTTGGGATGAGGACTTTAATTTTCTGTTTCTTTTAACAGAGTCCTAAGCACCACTACTGAAATACAAAACACCTTTACAAAAATTTAGTCAAAAGGCCATTTCTTCCCCTGAATTTAGAGGTAGCCTGGGTGATAACACTATATAATAAAGAACCCAAGAAGGGATCTAAATGTCAGACTGTTTTGATGTGTAAATCACCATTAAACCATACTGGTTCTGGGGAAATTGGTTTTAACAACACATTTCACCACAGACATAAAAAAGAAATGTTTTCCATCCATGAAAAGAGATTTGGGGGTTCGCTCAGGAGAATTTGCCTTCTCCTTTTTTAGGCTGTGTGTGACAAACAAACAGCCACTGATGTTGGTGCTGCAATGCATGGTAGTGGGTGGTCCTGCAATGATCATAAACCCCCTAACATGGGCTTTGGTGAGTCCCAGTGTACTTCAGGCAATTCCCCAAGATACACTAGAAGGAGAATGACTTAATGGATTCAAATGCAGGTTTAGGACAGAGGTCTGAACTTCCTAGCTGCTTTGTATGCAGGTATTCTCTGTGTTACACAAGCCAGATGCATGAGATACGGTTACAGGGCACAGAACGGAACATATGCTCTTTCGCAGACACCCTTGTCCTTTTCCTTTTCCCCAGACCAGGGCTACATCACTTCCTGAGGTATCCCACAGAGGATGAGATCATGAGAGCTGTCCTTACCCCTTGCAAAGTTCTAATCAGATATAGAAGTTGGAAGGAAAATAATTAAAATATTTTATTTTAAATTAATGGTAAAGCTCACTTTTGTTCTCTTAGGAGACTACCACACACTATGACAGATTTTTCTTTTGAAAAGGTTATTCCAACAATACAAGCATTAGAATAAACAGGATTTCTTTAAACCAATTTGTGATTTTTCATGGAGATTTAATGACATGAAAGATTCTCATAAGCCTATTGCAGTGCAGTCTCCTGAGCTGCTAGAACACATTATCACTAACAACTTCCTCCAGGACTATGAAGGAAAAAATACATTAAAACAACACATTTGAGATGTTTCCCAATATTTTCTGGAAAAAAAACAACAAACAAACAAACACACACTAGTCCTGGAAGTTAGACAGCACAAACTGAAGAAGCAGTTTTGAATACTTTAAAAGCTTTTATTAGAGAAAATAACATTTAGCCTATAGTCCTTCAGCTTGCATCCGTTGTTCTAACAAGCAACAGAGAAATTCTTCAAGTGACACCCCAGTATTTTGGCTGTCAGCAGTAGACTGGTTACTTTACATGCATACACTGCCTTGCATTATGAGTGTACAGTTGGATCTAAAGTCCACTCCTGAAGTCAAGGAGAATAATTTCCATTGACATCAATGGGGGTTTAAACCAAGCCCTACTTCAACTGTGTATTAACTGTTTAGTTTCTGACTGCAAAATGCCAGGAATCTCTAGGGAGGCACAGATTATCTCATAGCTTGCTGCTAGTTTTATGTTTCTCTTGTTTATTTTTCCAAACCATTTTTATTCTTCAACGACTGAATCACATAGAAAAGTAAATTTTGGAAGAAATATTTCATTAATAACAGAACTTGTCTCCCCTGTCAGCCTCCCAAGCTTTTATGTGTCAAGAAAGACTTGACTAAACCCAATGGGCTTAATACTTAAGCCTTTAAACAAGCCCCCTCAAATTCATGGCTAAGTAGCACCCAGCCCACTGCAAACAGATCATGAGTCAAAGATTATTCTTCAGTAAGGCACCAGATGAGTCAACATTCCTAGTAATTTAGGGTGTTCCTTCAGAAAAGGCTGCTGTCACATATGGAAATGACACTGAACGTGAAAATGTCTTTCAGAGAACTCTCAGGAAACTTCTATTGAAAACCTTCAGCAGACTGCACCAAAGTGAACTTCTACCCACAGCTAAGAGAAGGCTCAGCTCTATGAAGAAGTCCTGCAAAACTGCTTTTTTTTTTTTTTTCAATTTTCACTGAGCAGAGCTATAACACAGCCCTGTTGAAGGACAGAAGAGCCAAGGGCATCTGCAGCAGGTCCTGAGCTCAGCATCACTACTGTGCAATGGTCCTTGTGGCCAGATTTACCAGAGGTATGACAAGGAACAGAGCAAGTGGACCAGCTCCAACCCACCCATGCTTCAGTATGGATTTCAGATCACCTGGACAGGTCTGTCATTTCCATCACAGCTTCAGCCAGCATTAGTAAAGAAACTATTAAAGCCATTTAATCTACTAAAAGCATTACTGTTTGCCAAACAGACAGACCAAAAAGCCATCAGCTGGTCTCCCTCACCTTTTATGGGACCACCCATACCAAATTCGGAGTGCTAAATAATGCTGCCAATTCAGAGAGCTCCAGGCAGGCAATCCCCTCTGGAAGACTTAACAGAATTAACTCTTCTCTGCTACCTAAGGCATTGATGGGAGCAGATATCAGTCCAAGGTTTTATCACTCCTCTTATCAGCAGAGTTCTTTGTTTTTTACTTTTTTTTTTGCCTCAAAAGAGTGAGACAAGCACATCCCCAAAGACAGACACTGCCTACCACTCTGCACATCCCTGTGCAGCAAAGCTGCCTGCAGCAATCTCCCCTTCTTGAACAGGGTAATAAAGAGGTGCTACATTCTTTTCCGCTGCCAGATGCAGCATTTGTTGCCAGCAACATTAATTATGTTTCCAATCATAGAAACCCACTAAAAGACCTGTTAATAAGTTAGTGGGGATGTTCATACTGTAATTTAATCAAAAGATGACTAGTGCATTTTCTCTCTGTAAGGAGTATGCCTTGCCCCCCTGCACCAATGTCTATCTGCTAAGCTACCTTAAAATTAATTTCATTTATTATGCCTTCATACAAATCCCATTACTTGTTCAACAAACAGTTTTGTTTTCCTGTCTGGGCATCCCTCCAAAGACAGGCTGCTCTGTGTGCTTTTGTAATTACCGATACGTCATGTAAGAAACCATGGCATGTTTCTGACAGACTAATTAAAGGAGAACAGTCGTCCTCAGACCTTGATTCACCAGTTACTCTCCTCTGTGATCTCCACCATGCAATGTAACCGTTTACACTTCATTGCCCCATCTGGGATAGGAACCTCTCATCTGCCCCACCCACTTACCAGACAAAATCCTTGTACAATGGACCATGGTTCCAGCAGACTCCCAAATGTTCCTGCAGTGTATTTATGGCTTAATAACTACACAGGACAAAACTATGCATTCTGGTCAGTATGAGTCTCCTCACAGGCACCTCCAGCAGTGGCATGGCTATTGCATAGCAGCTTTGCAAACTCACCCTCACAGCATAGAAAGAAGTAGACTTCAAATACAGCAAAAGGAAGACAGCCCACAAGAGAACAACCCATCCAGTCATTCCCTGCGAGACAGTCCAGATTGTCCGCGTTTCCTCTGCCCTCAGCTCACACCCAAGTCAAAGTCTGCAATCAGTGACAACACTCCTGCCCCAGCACTTCCCAGTGCAGGACTCTCTGGGACACCCACCTCATGGAATTTCCAGACTGTAACACAGGACTTAATGGTCACCCTCCTTCCTCTCCAAGGAAAAAGCTCCTACTCATTTGTCCTCTATTCCCTCGTCTCCTCCCTGGCTCAGTGAACAGCCTCTGTTACTTTTCCCACTCCCCTTTATTTCATTATGGAGTGGCAAATGCTATCCAGTTACTCACACTGATCACATTTTTCTTCTTACTCCAGGATATGATTTGATCTCTACTTTTCATTTACTGTATTGAAGTCTGGGCTTGTTGGAAGAAAGAAGATGGGTAAAGGAACAAGTCTGGGTTTTTTTCATGGCTTTGCCTGCATGCTTTTCAGTCTTTTCCACAGTTTTCAGTTAACAACTCTTTGGATAGTAAAATTTCGACCTGCCTGATCACTAGAGTCTCATTTTGATCCCACCAATGCCCATGACATTATTCTCATTGGCTTTTGTGCTGAGAGTTGCTGCCTTTTCCCTGCCGAGGAGGGTGCCGGCAGCCAGCAATGTGCCTCCAGCCAGGGGAAAGCTGACGATCTTAGTGCTGATGACTCCTAAACAAGTGTTTGAACACATGAATGGAGACCTAAAAGTAACCTTTTCTCCAAGCATATGTTTTAGGCTAAAGCATAACTTTCCTTCAGCTTTCTCTGGTTAATGATGTCATCTGGCTTTCTTACATAGTAACACTGAAGTGCAATAACTGTTATCCTCACCAGGAGAACCAGGGAAAAAACAAGGGGAAGCTTTAAAAGTCCATTACAGAAATTCCCGTGGCTTTTGCAGTATCTTTGTGCACAACAAAAGCCCAAAGGCCTTTCTCTGAAGGATGCTGGCTGGATGGGCACTGGGCAGGGCCCCACCCCTGCGACATCACAGGGCCACCACCTGCCCCAGGACAGCGTAAAAGGGAGCATCCTCCTGTGCCTGCTGCCAGACCTGGCCCAGGGGCAGCCCAAAGGCATCCCAGAGGAGGTCCTTGAGGGGCTGGTGGAATTTCTTGGTGAAGGGCTGAGAGAGGGAGACCAGATGCTAAACCAGGCTGCTGGAGATGAGAACAACCCCCACTTCCTGGAGGTGCCTGAAGCTCTTTCAACTGGGTAGCAATGGCAAGATCAAGAGAATGTGTTATTCAGGAGCCCTGCAGAGCTCACCATCTTCATCCCACTGCAAAGGCAGTAGCAGAAGTGTTTCTTTTCCTCTGTAGCATCAAGCACAGCCTCTTGTCAGGGCTTCTCTGGACTCCTGTGGCTTGGCTCTTGCTGCTGCTCTGGCATGTCCAAGAGCTCTCCTCTTGCCTTGTCTGGCCACTGTGTTAATGCTTCTGTGACCATTGCCTCTCAAAGAGGTTTGAAAAATAGCCTAAATTAAATAAAATGAAGTCCTGTTTTCCCTTGTATCCCTTGTGTTTTGTGTCCTTCCAAACGGTTTTGGAGCTGGGAACCCCCTGGCATCTCAGGTCAGGAGCAGGCTCATGGTTCCTGGCCTTATGGTGAGCACAGAGAACAGAACAGCTCAGGTCTGCTGTGTGATGCTGAGCCTCTGCCCCACCATCTCTGACACATGCAAATATAAACTTTGGAGGAACACTTAAAAGTTGAAATGTAGAAGTAGTCTCCAACACCACTTGTCTGAGCTGGCTGTGGAATTTTATGTCTGGTCCATTAGCGTAATGCAGAGTTTTTCTTCACTAAACACAATTTTTACCCAACTTGCCCCTGCTATACACTGTTGTAAGGACAAAATATTATTAATAATTATAATTAGATAGACAGATAATGCTAAATCTTCAATTACAGGGCTAGAAGAAAGCAACTTATCTTTCCAGAAGCAGCAAAAGATATATATTAAGATAAAAGCAGAGGTCGAATGTGCAGAAGCATTCAGTACTATTATGTCTATTTATGTCAGCTAAATATATGACCTTTTGTTCTTAATACTTTTGTCATCCAATTTGAATAAGTTGACAATGTTTGCCTAATAGAATTTTCTTTATTTTAAATGAATTCATCATGCTATACAAGGGTTAAAGTGTACAGACTAGACTGGAAGGTCTTAATTTCTCTATCTTCTCTTCAGATGGAGAAGAGAGGAAGCTTGCTCTTGATAGAGAGTAGAAATCGAAGTAGGGTGAGGCACAAGAGAACAGTGACATAGTAAAGTCCAAATAGTAACTGGAGATTTATATTATTGCAAGTTTTGTTAAGAGGTAGAGTAAGTCAAGCCCCACAAGGTGTGGTCCTGACTTTAAAGTATGATTTCTTTCTGAAGTTGATTAAGACACAAAAGAGGGAAAAAGTAGTTCCCAGCACCTTACTGCTATTTTTTTCTCAGTTTAATACCAATTTGACAAATGTAACCATGTTACCTGGGCAGCATAAAGATCAAAAGGCTGGAGAATACATGAGGAGCACATTTGGAAGAGCTTTTGCAGCTCCTAACAAGCCAAAGCAGGAAGTAAGCTCGGTAACAGTATTTCCAAGCAGGACGTCCATGATCCTGACAAATGGGGCATTGGGAGTCCCCTGGAGCAATGCAGAGACTGTGCCTGTTACGCCTAAAGAACTCTGGCCATAATGAGCTGCTACATTCGGCCTGGTCTAGTAAGTAAGTGGGAATTTTTTCCCCTCCTCCTCCACTTCAAAGCTAAATAACATCAACTTACTCCACCTATGTCCAACCAAGAGCAGACTCACAGCCTTCAGTGAAAGCCTGAGGAAGCAGCCTTCAGCTCCAACATCCCTTCCACATAAACTGCCCACTCCAAAACCATGCCCAGAGTAGTAACCAAAAACACTGCCATCCTTCACATAAATTCATCCTGAAAACACATTTCTGGATCTTTTCCTAGAAAGCAGTTTTTTTTTCCCTGCCCCAGCACGTTGCAAAGGATGCCAAAGCAGAGAGTGGAAGGAGTCCCTTTGCCATGCCAGCCTGGCAGTCATATATCTCCTCTTTGCTCTCCAAACTACTTTAAGTGTTAACAGGTTGAACACAACACAAAAAAACAGCTAACGAGAAATTCACTTCATAGTCAAAGGTTTCCAGCTCCTCAAACTTCCAAGTTGCCATGTGCTGATGACAGATAATACAATATTAAACTCTGCAGGTGTCACCAACGTGTATTACAGGTACAACAGCACCCTCGGTATTTATTCACCCATTTCTGGAAGGATTTGTGCCTTTATTACTTACTTCTGCACAAATACATACTAGTCCAATTGCTACAGAAGTAGGAAACACAAAAGGTCTGGTTCTGCTCTTCCATGCATGCTTCCACTGACTTCAGGAAGCCTATAAAGTTCACAGAGAGGCAGGAGTAGTTCTGTTTCCAGTAAAGTATAAGCAAAGTGTTTTTTAAGGAGAAGCAAAGTGTATGTACAAAAGGAAGAATTATATTCCTACAGGCACTGTCTGCTTTTGCTGCAAAAATCTAGGCAGTACCTTTGGAACTTCTATTAATAGTCATTTTATCCCACCTGCATGTTTTTCTCAGTAACAGATTTATGCAAAGCTGACGTTTGAAAGGAGGGCTCTGGTGAACAGTATATTTTACGGTACGGTTTGTCACCAAACATTATTGCTGTTTCTTTCAGAATCCTGCATAGGCTACAAATAGCTATTATGTTGATAAGTGCACTTTCCTTTCTCATAAAAACATTGCTTAGGGTACAGTGAACCATGGTGTGCAGCTTCTGCAGCACACATCCTCCATACTGAAACCACTGCAACAGTTGACTCGCACTGATAAATACTGCACTCCTGTGACGGAGTTGAGCCACTCAGCAAACTTCTGCAAGCACATATCAGTACAAGTGAGATTTTGACCTCAGAAGCCACATCACTTCATTTCTTTGCATACAAAAACTCTGCTGACCAAGGAGCATCAAGCTCTCTGCTGCACTGAAAGAGGGAAGCAGAGGAAGAAGGAGCAAGAAGCAGAGAAAAGATTCTCAATGGTGTCATTTCCCAAGCAGAAATGGCAGACTTACCTCCAGCTACTGCTACAACTTTTTTATGTTATAAGAGATGAGCAGGAACAAAAACCACAACAACTTAAACGCAGTAGCTGCTCAGAAGCTAAGGAAATGACTGGCATTTATGGGGAAGATCACTGACATTTTCACCATGCCTATTTTGTCAATCTTGAAAAAGCCTAGCATGTGTCAGGCATTTAATGAATCACGCAACGCATCACCTTGTGAACTGAATGCAATCAAGATCAGGCCAATGGGGGTAGATTTCAATTAATGTGACATCAGAAACAACGATGAAGGCATGTGTAGATTCATATTAGAGTTTAAACAATTCTGCTAAAGGGCACTGGAGGAAGACTGATGAAGACAATCAGACATGAGGGAGAAGTGAAAGTCCTCTGAAGCAGAAGCTGAAAATTAAACCTTTGTACAGCCAAAGCTGTCACTGTAGCTCCTCTCTAAGCAATGATTAAACTCATTCCTTTGAAAACTACAATTTTCAGTGTTTAAAACTGTGACCACTTCAAATCCTGCTAAACGTGTGCCTGTGAGACCGTCTGTCTGTGCTACAGAAAACTTACCCACTCTGTCAGATTTCTAATGGTTACAGATTTCTCTTTCTTAGCTGCAAATCTTGTAACTTAGGCATTGCTTAATAAGCCTAGAAAGCTTATTAGATAAGATATAACTTCATTAGGAAGGCTGCTAGGATACTGATTAAATCAGAAGACCAGAGGCAAATCTAGAATGAAGGTTTCCATGAAATAAAGGATACTCAGCTGGCCTAATTTGTTCATTCTCTCCTAAGCAATACTTCATTAATTTCAAACTCTTAGACCCAAATACCCTTTGCTACATTAATAACAAATACCCAGAACTGTTTGTGCTACTTTGAGCCTAGCTAGAATGTTTTGGTGAGGGGAACTAGATTACAGGCTGTGAAAGGAAAACAAGGGTGATGTTTACTTCCCTCATAGGCTCGCTGAGACGTATAAAAATACAAGTCAAAACATAGATAAGACACTTGGCACTTCTCTCGTTTGGGCTGCTGCTGGGGAACTGGCTGAACTGCATCTTACTCTCTAACCTCCCCCTCCATTTCTGACTAATCCACTTTGCTTCCTAACCCCCTGGCCGAACCTCCATTCTTCCTTGGGACTGGGGTAAGGTTGAGAGGGGTAGGGGGAAGGTGAAGAGGTGGTTGAGAGCCCCTGCTGGGGACTCAGGTTTCTGGGAGGGGAGTTGTGTTTCTGTATTACCTTTTACCTTGTATATTTCTGTCTATAACTGTATATACTGTAAATATCTGCTTGTATATTGTGTTAGCTGTAAATATAAGCTTCATTCATATTTCCAGAGCTGGCTGGGTGATTTCTAAAAGTGGGGGGGGCAGGGAACACCCAAACAGTCACACTGTTGAAACACATCTGTAGAAGTATGGAAATTATCATCCAGTGCAAAGTGTGAAATGTTCAACAAAACCAGACTATCTTTTTTCCAACACAAAATTAGAACTATTTTAGCCATGTATGAGAAAATCAAAGCAGTCAGGAAAATGAAGATTGCCATTTCAACCCAAAGGGCAGTATGTGGGACAATCCATGCTACTGTCACTTGGCCACTCACTCTTCCTGCTTAGTTACCAGGCAATATGGTCACAGTCTGCTCAGTCCTTGTGGTCAGTATTATTTTGCACAAATAATTAACATTCATTGTAGTGGAAAGAGGATCTATGGTGCATTGACTCAAAAAACTAGTGTCCCAAGTCACAGACTGCATGCTCTAAGTTTCATACTGAGAGATCTTAGCTACCTCCACCAAACTATCATAGAATCATAGAATCAACCAGATTGGAAGAGACCTCCAAGATCATCCACTCTAACCCACCACCCAGCCCTAACCAGTCTACTAGACCATGGCACTAAATGCCCTATCCAGGCTTTTCTTGAACACCTTCAGGGACGGCAACTCCACCACCTCCCTGGGCAGCCCATTCCAATGCCAGTCACTCTCTCTCTCAAGAACTTCCTCCTAACATCCAGCCTATACCTCCCCCAGCACAACTTGAGACTGTGTCCCCTTGTTCTGTTGCTGGTTGCCTGGGAGAAGAGACCAAGCCCCACCAGGCTACAGCCTCCCTTCAGGTAGTTGTAGACAGCAATGAGATCACTCCTGATCCTATCAGGTAAGAGAAACCCACCAGTAATTTTTTTTTTCTGCCAGTATTATGAATCTAACCCTGAAAAACAAGTTTTGTTGGTAAATGCACCATGTATTAAACAAAAAAGTCACTGGGGTTTTCTTCCAAAGCATGGAAACAGCAAACGTCACCTTTTATTTGCACCAGCCAGAAGCTCTGGCAAGTCTGGTGTGTTGGTCTTTTTAAGTCGTTCCAGACAAGCTGAGAAAGCATTTTCCATCTACCTTTATCATCGAGTTAACCTAAACCCCAGCTAACAATGCCCTTGCAGTTGATTAGCAAGCACTCATGTAATCCTTTCTGCCAGATGGACTGGGAAGAAGCAGGTGATAGTAAGAGGCAGAGTCCATACCAGCCTCAAAGAGCATCCTACAAAACAAAATGTATCTCTCTTCTAATCACTCACCTCTGATAGCCTTTGCTGGGCCACAAAGCCTGAAGAGGATTTGAGGCGGTGTCATTTAGACACTGGAGTGGTAGAAGCAGAGAGGATGGACATCAAAAAGTTAACTCAAATTTCCTTTTATCGGTTTTGCAATTATTTAAAACTCGAGAGTTAATCACTTTTTCTGCTATTTCCCTCTTGGAATCTTAGCTTAGTAAAAGACAAATATACATATTCCTTGGGATCTGGTTACTAAACAGGCCCATAAATAGGAAGAAATAAGTCTAAATTACATTCTACCTCATGAGTTTGACTTTAAGGTTAGATGGCTGCTTTTAGTGCACTGAAGTAATGAGTTTTAAATATAAAAGCTGAGTGCTGCAAGGCCAGCACAGAGCACAACTGCAACATACTGGGCAAGATACTGCACCAGGGTTAAAAGTGCCCAAAGCGAGGTGAGAGGATGCTAAGTCATTGATGTTCACACTGAACTACAGAGCATCTGATTGAAGGCTGTACAGAAGTATAAAGAATTAACTACAGAGGCACTAATTGTGAATTTATGAATAATGAAGAAACCAAAAGAAGAACAACCACCCAGTTCAGCTACCCTAATCACTGCCTCTTCAGTATTCACCCACACAGTCAGGTTGGCAGACAGCAACTGCAGCTAATATCTTATGTAAAAAGGACAGAGATTTAGTAATACAGCACTCCCCATACAAGCCTCAATTTAGCAATTTATTCAAGTTCACTCTTGAAGCTCAGCACTTGCCTCAGAATGCTGCTGAATGAAGGTCTCGGCAACCAGCACTGCATGAAGTCAAGGGAATGCAAAACACAGCACATCCCACAAATTACAGTGAGGGGGGTGCAATAAATGTCCTTAAAACACTGAGAGCCTCAGTCCATAGAGCATGAAGAGCTTCACAGGTGAACAGTACCCTGGTGATGAGTCAAGCCCTTTCATGTATTGAAGGATATATTAAAGTGGCCTCTGTATTGCTCAACAGTAGCAGGAGTTTTTCTGTTGTTTTCCACTTGAGCCTTCCTTATACCATGATTATTTAGTGCGTGTGCCTAATCAGCCTGCAGCACATCACCAGAGCTCCTAACCTGTTAATAAGAGCTGTGCTAGTTTGAAGCTAGCTAGAATGTTTTGGTGAGTAGAATTAGATTACAGGCTGTGAAAGGGAAACAATCGTGGTGTCTACTTCACTCATGGGCTTGCTGAGAGGTATAAGAGCAAGAATCCAAACATAGATAAGGTAGTTGCTCTCTGTCCTGGCTGTGGGCTGCGTATCTCTCTAACCTCACCTTCTGTCTCTCTGATTAATCCACCTGCTTCCTAACCCCCTGGCCGACCCTCCATTCTTCCTTGGGCACAAGGCAATGTCTGGGGTAAGGTAGAGGGGTGGGAGAAGGTGGAAGGGCGGTTGGGAGCCCCTGCTGGGGATTTAGAATTCTGGGAGGGCTGTTGTGTTTCTGTATTACCTTTTACCTTGTATATTTCTGTCTATAACTGTATATACTGTAAATATCTGCTTGTACATTCTGCTAAGCTGTAAATAATAAGCTCCATTCAATTTCCAGAGCAGGCCGAGTCTAGTCTGGGTGATTTACAAAGCCAGGGGGGCAGGTAACACCCAAACCATCACAAGAGCCCAGGTTCCTTAAAAAATAGTAGTGTTTAAAAAAGCGTAGACATGGCACTCTGGGTAGTGGTTAAATGGCCATGGTGGTGTTAGGTCAGTGGTTGGACTTGATCTCAGAAGTCTTTTCCAAGTGAAATGATTCTGTGATTTTATCATTGCCAAGTATCTCACAAGCAATCACCAAAAAAGGGTCAAAAGACAGAGTCTAGGAAGCGGACAGGGGAAACAACACCTGGCAAACCCAATTCCACCTCCACAACGTGAGGGAACAAGACTGAAAGTTACTACATCGCAGTACCACAAGTTCCTTGACATTTGGTGGTGAGACAGAACTATAAAGCTTATTTATAACTGCAGTAGCCATAATGGACTTCTTTTTTTAGGTTTTATCAATTCCTTTCTAGTCTCGTGCTAACAGCCAGCCATCTCATCTCTGTCCCATTTTAAACTGACCTGGGATGTATGGCTTACCGCACGCTGCTCAGATTTAGGGTTACAGCTTAGAAGTCATTGCTTACAGTAGCAGCTACGATGATAAAACAACTACTGTACTCTGGTGACAGGGGTTGACAGCATAGTGCAATTTTTAAGACTTAAATTTTGAGTTCACTATGATGTTTACAATACCAGGGAAAAAGAAATGAGCAAGAGAAATTGTATTCTGCCAGTGTTCTACAAAGCTTTTAACAAAAGATAGAGAATTATCTATGAAGGGCATGTTTTCCACATGAGCTTAAAGATAAATTCACATGGCTATTTACAGAGATCATTATTTATCAGATCACAGCATCTCAACTGACAGAAGTATTACTTATTCCAGATTCAGGGAAGCCTTGCATTGTTGCAGGTTTAGTCTTAAATTGGCAGTAAATGTTCAACCTTTTAATAGTGATCACTGGATATCCACCCAAATCATGAAATCACTTTGAGGTATTTACAGAAGGAAAGACCAAGAAGAATTTCCCTCCTCTGAAACATGCCTCAGTTCCCAAAAGCACTAACGCAAAACCAGAACCACACTGCTCCATGTACCTGCTTATTTACACACAATGCTAAGGGACTGAAAATGAAGACCAAGCCCCACTGCTCAGTTTTCTACAGGATTTTACTGCTTGCAACCCTCCATATTCAGTCTTGATAAAACAAAAACCAAACCCAGCTTACATCCTATTTCTCCTTTTCCACCATCAAACAATCACGTTGAGAGTATTTCAGATTCAGACAATTAACTGCCACACCAAAGGCAAGTTCAGCAATGTGTCTCACAGTTGAGACAATAGCAATGGGAGCAGAAAGAGGCCAAACTGGAACCCGTAGTGCTTGTACCAGCCTCCCAGAAGATGTTACTTGGCTTGCTGAACACTTCTTTCTTGTCACGCAGAGAGGAAGGGGGAGAAAAAGAAGAGACAAAGATTTGTTCAATTTTCAGAGCCCAACTGGAGCTTCAAAAGGAGAAGCTCAAGGAGGCCTTCCCAGTGTCAGCTGACAGCATATGACCCATGTATTTAACATTTTTATATAGCAATTACTTTATGCCAGAGTTATGCTTTCAAATTCCCCACGGTGCTGTCTGTCTGGAGTGCTGTTTACAGCAATCCTAGAAAATAACACCTCCACCTCCATCCTGGCACCACAGCTTCAGGAACGAGCACATGAGGGAGGCACAGTCTATTCTTGCCACCTCCAAGCTTGACAATCCCTTTCAAACACCAATTAATTCAATGGCTCACTTATTTCATCAGAGTCAAGAGGAGGGCAGGTTTGACTACACGAGTGCAGCTAATAACACCAGCACCATCAAAAATGGGGGTGAGTAAAGCCCTATGCTGGCCTTTCAGATTTAAGGTGTAGAGATGCTGAAGTGCTCTTTCAGGACAAGCAATCCATCTAAACCTTAAAGTAAAAACCTAAACTCCAGTGTAAATTCTTATGTCTCTCTAAGATTTGAAGAAGTACAGATGGTATATAGATGATGTATGAATATGATCTACAAGGGACCTTGCGCTAACAATACTCCAGCAAAGCACTTGGTACCAAGTGGCTGCTGAGTGAGCAAAAGGACACAGAAAGCAGATCAAGACCCAGCCAAATGATTCAATCTAGCAAAAGGATCAATAAGCTCAGTAGCAACAAAAACACATTAGCATTTCTTCACCAATCCCAACCCTTCAAAACCTGCAGAGGCCAGGAGAAAACACGATGACAAAGAGCAATCACAGAGGGGCTGCCAGAAGTTTCTGATGAGTCCCAGGTTGCCTACATCACACTGGGAGCTGCTGAGTAACAAAAGCAAACCCAGGAGATGCTGCTTTATAAAACCCAATTAGAAGAATTTAAACATTGTTGGATGGAATGATGCACTGTTCATGTAATTGTTTGTTTGACAAATAGCAAGCAGTTACGGCTCACATTTTTAGCCTTGAATTATTGCCAGACTGAGTTATGTGATGAGGTAGAACTGAATCAGCAGTTCACTTACAAAAATTAAGCCCTGGTGAATGTGAAACAGTGAAATATTTCTACTCATTAAAGAAGCTATTGGTGCTAGGTTATAAGCACACAGACACAGCTCAGAAAGGTGGAATATTTATGTGCCCAAGTCACTTCTCCTGAGATTCATCCGGTATGCAAATTTTCTACAGCTTGACAGTGTCCCTTAAATTTACTTCCATCAAAGCTTTGCAGTCATGTCCTAATCGCTGCTCTGCACCACAGGGCCACAGTGCTCATACGATATCCCAGTAGCTGACTGGGGCTCTCTAGGTCATCCTCATCAACCTTGCTCAAAAATCAAGCAGTAACGACAGAATTTATTTCTGCACCAGATACAGTGTTAAAATTCAGGAGTCATTCAGTGGTACATAGAACAAATGTCACAGTTGCAGTTCCACTCATCATGGACACACGTCCTGATTCTCGTGGCACAGCATTACTTGGCAGTCACAGAAGATACTGCAATGAACTGATGGCTGGATACTGCTCTTTTTGCCCAGGTGACTGTCCCCTGAGAACAGCAGTGGAAGCTGTACCATATCTGATTTGTGGTTAAATCCACGTCTAACAGCTCAATATCCTTTAGAAAATAAAAATTCATGTCCAAAGTACTTTTGGAACACATATAATAAGATGCTCTGGGACATTTTTCATAGATATTAGTAATAAGGATAATTTGTTTCACCCAAAAAAAAGTACATATTTATTCCAATAGTGTGAATTAATTTTCCACTAGAAAATATTAACCTGAGTTTGAATATGTGCAAATTTTAGTTCCAAGACAATTACATGTTTTGGAGCTGATATTTCACAACTTATCAAAAGTAGAGACTGAAGCTTTTGATGCTTTAAAAGGCAATGTCTCATTTTGCCAACGTCCCTTTTTTAGCTTTCAGAGATAGCAAACCAACAAACTTTATTTTCAATCTTGTTACAGTTGATGGAAAAAAAAAACCCAACTGTGTAATTTGTAAGAGTTTCTACAATTTTGTTTTAATTTCTTTCCTCTCTCCATAGTTACTAGGCAGCAGATTTACACATGGAACAGTACTGATGTACAATGAGAATGATGCAAAGTTGAGAGTAATCCTAAATCCATGCTGACAAGCCTTTATATTACACAAACCAAGTGTGTACCTCTTACACTATCTGTCAACTGCTCAGCATCTTGAGAAGGATACATCTTCATATGTATGCCAAACCATGTCATTATTTTGGGATATTTAAATCAAAATCTGGGAATTTACAACAGAAAGTGATGAAAAATAATACATTAAAAGGAAAAAGTGTGAGCTGGCCCAGGTAGATTATCCTGGGAAAAAAATTATGAGCATAAGTAAGATCAAACATATTTACTCCTGTGGCTCTTCCATGCTGACAGATCATCAAGAAGCCAGCTTCAGCCAGCCCTCAGGAGAGCAACCCATCAGAAGATGGAGTCTTGCCGAGGGGCAAGAGGAGATCAGAATGGATTCCACAGGATCACAGCCAGCTCCCTGATGCTATCCCACCTCTATCCCCACTGATTCCAGTTTGGTTGTGCTTCAAAGGATTGCAGCAGCAGATGCAAATACCAAAACGGGACACACGGGATTGGAATAATGTATTTGGTACTGTGGAAATTAATTTCTAAGGTGCTATTTTTACTACTCAGAAGTAATCGTGCCCTTGGATATTCCATTTCCTGAACAGTTATTACTATTCAACTGCCATTAACGTAAATGATCAGTGCTGGCTAACACTCAGCCACGAGATGAAATTATTTCCTCTCCAATCTGGGTTCCTCTGGTCTTAAACAAAACAAAACAACAACAAAAACAAAACCCAACCAAAAAAACAAACCCACAAGCCAAACCCAGGACACGGATGAGATCACAGCTGAAACATTTATCCTGATTACCACCACCAACACACATTTTGGAAGAAACTTTTGTTTTCAGGATAAAGCACATGACAGGCATTATCCCCTTCTATTCTACCTATATGCATAGTGGATAATACCACAGTTAGAAATATTAATGAAAAATGACTAATGATACCTGAATGATTCACTTAACTTGGTTTTCTCTGTAATGTATTCTTCATATGACAGGCATTTATTAGTTCTCACTGAGGAATCCATGGACATCTTGCTATGCACAGAGTGCCTGTCTACACATTAAAAATGCACAAAGCAAGAATTATTGATATTAGCTCTGTTCTAAAAGGGCATATCAGGAGGATTTTTTTTTCCTGCCACAGCTCTATTTCCTCAGTCATTAAATAATCACGGATTTTATATTTTTATCAGAAGCCAGTGGTACGAAATATTTATTCATTTTCACCTAATTTTATTTTTCCCACAACTGTTCTCTTATTTATTGTGGTTTTTTTTTCAAATGGATATATATATATAAATGGATATATTAATGTAAGTAGCAGCACAAGTAAGTTGCAACACAAGAGCTTCCATCTCAAGACAAGGGGGAACTTCTTTACTTTAAAGGTCACAGAGCAGTGGAACAGGCTCCCCAGAGAGGTTGTGGAGTCTCCTTCCCTGGAGACTTTCAAGGCCTGTCAGGATGCATTCCTCTGTGATCTGTGCTATATCGTATGGTCCTGCTCTGGCAGGGGAGTTGGACTTGATGATCTCCTTGGGTCCCTTCCAACCCCTAATATCATGTGATCCTGTGAAGTACACATGTGATGCTTCAAGAGTGAAAAACAGCTTGGAAATCCTAGAACCATCGACATTGAGACACTTGGGGAATTTGATAAATCTGTGCTACGTCAGTCTTTTGGGAATACCACCACACTACTGTTTGTAATTGCAGTTCTTGAAATCAATGTATTTCTCCCTCTTTCTAAGGCAAACATGACTTGGGCACTATATGCAGCCTTTTAATGGCATTTAGCAGCCACTGAAGGAGATCCCTTTAGTCTGTTATACTTCTTTCGGCGCGTAACACCAGCGGCACCTGAGCATCAGCTCACTCAGCATCTGGATGGAGCACTGAGAAGCTCGTATTTTCCTGCTGGGGAAGCTGGGTGGTCAGCAATTTTCATCATACTTCAGAGAGCTAGACCATGAAGCACCATTTCCTGCAGCTGAACAGATCCCACCCAGGAAGATGTGGCTTAAATCTGCTCAAGAGCAAACATTACTCTGATACACAACTAAATATTGCTGCTGCCTTGCCAGGACCTGCATGACAGCACACGCCACAGCTGTTTCAGGCTAATCCTCCACTGCCTTGAACCTAGTGTAACCCTTAGGCCAGGAGAAAGTGAGCAAAGAGTGGATGTGGAATGACACTCTTATTGTTTGGATTTGGCAGACTAAGACACCCAGTCTGCATCCCTTTGCTGACTCAAGGAACCTCATAAAACATCTACAACAAAAGGAAAAAAAATAATACGCCTCCAAGTTGAGCAGATGAAATGTTCCTTCTGTTTAATTTACTCTGAATAGAGATAGAAAAGGAAGCACTTTTTAAAGAGCTTGATTGCCTGTCTCTGAGACTTAAACAACCAGAAACTTCAATGAATCACTCACGTTTCTAATTGCCAAAGTCAAGCTAGAAATACACTCCAACAACACACAAGTTTTTGCCCAGCCCTTAAATATAATTTCCACTAATCGCTTATGCTATGCTGCTTTAATGTAAATCACAACTTAGACCAGATACAGTCAGGACTTATAGTCTTTTAGCTATGTTTATAAACAAAAGAGAGGCCAACAGGCTATTTACCATAACCTGTTCCTAGGTTTCATGAAATTACAGTAGAAGAAACAAATCAAGTCTGGCCTTTCTGATCAGGAGAGAATGTCTCCCTGAAGGCAGAAGGAAACGGGATGATTTGTTTAAGGGATATATTTGATAAAGGAACTGGTATGAACGGGTTAGTTGAAATCCTAGTTTGGGGTGAAATGCAATGAGGCCGATTCAAAAGTTACTAAACAATTTATTAATATATATACAAAGATAATTCCCCCAAACTTATTTACAACTATCCACACAAGTTCTTGGATGTGGTTAGCAGAACTATTTTGCAGAATGTTTCTATACAATGGAATTTTGAAAGGTCTTAGAAATATCTCTGATAAAGAGTCTTGCGGCTTAACTCACCACCTGTGAAGTTAGCTAGATTCCTTTAGCAACCTGGATAAAGAATGAAGAATACTCACCAGTCCTCAGTCAAATGTCTATGGCCCAAAACGTAGGCAGGAAAACATTCAACAGAAGTCCTGTGGTGAATTCCACATGGGCTGCAATGTGGAATCGGCTGCTGGCACGGCAGGCTGAGGTGGCAGGCGGGTGGCAGGTGAGGAATGAACGAGCATACAGGCAAGCAAGCAAGCACCTGTGCACCTGTTTACCCCCTTTTATAGGGTAATGGCCGAGGCTAATGGTCTCGTTGGCCACATTATGACCCAATCACCTTTGGCAATCACCCAGAGATAACCGAAAAAGGAAGCACCCCCAGGCTGCTCCCTTCCCAAAATGGGGGCGCATTCGCCTTGCACGCGACAGGGCCTGGTCTTATGAACCCCTCTCCTGCGACCCGACCAAACCAGGTTAGGTTGTCAGGGTTTCTCTGCCCTGTTTTCCCGCCACTGGCCGCAGTGCAGAAAGGCAGGTAAACACACTCAAGCCCATTCTGTGACCCTTGGGACTCTCCACCACAGGGACATTGATGTATTTCTTTTTTAATAACAGAAGTGAAGAATGCTGCTTCAGACCAGCATTTCTTTTCACTTCCATTACACACACAGTGCTCACTTAGGGTTTAGGGAAACGAACCAAAAGAATAGATGCACTGGGGTTTTTTGATCGGTAGTCAGAAGGCTATTTTACAGAGCCTGGGAAGAGCTGGAAGGCAGATGATTCAAAGGGTAATTGAAAAATGATATTTAAACAGGTAACATTTGTGCCCTCAGGCGTTAAACATAGGAGACTGCTTTTAATTCTCAACACGGGAGTCAGCGTTGCCGCAAAGCAAATGAATATAATGAGTAATTTGGTTTCAGAGACATGCAGTAGCTGTGGGATAGCAAGCAGGAAATAGAAACATTTTATCCTGCGCTGTATCAAAAGATACATTGCCAGAAGATCCAGAGAGGTGATTCTGCCACTTGGCTCTGGTGAGACCTCACCTGCAGTACTGCATCCAGGTCTGGAGCCCTCAATATAGGAAGGACATGGATCTGATGGAGCAGGTCCACGGGAGGGCCACAAGAACAATCAGGGGGTTGGAGCACTTCTGCTTAGAGGACAGGCTGAGGGAGCTGGGGGTGTTCAGCCTGGAGGAGGCTCTGGAGACACCTAATAGTAGCCTTCCAGTACCTGAAAGGGGCCTATGAGAAGCATGGAGAGAGTCTGCTTACAAAAGCCTGTAGTGATAGGATGAAGAGCGATGGGTTTAAATTAGAGAAAAGCAGATTTAGATTGGATGTTAGGATCAGGTTCTTTACTACGAGGGTGGTGGAACACTGGAACAAGTTGCCCAGGGAGGTGGTTGAGGACCCATCCCCGGAGACATTAAAAGTGAGGCTTGACAGGGCTCTGGGCAACCTGATCTAGCTGAGGATGCCCCTGCTGACTGTAGAGAGGTTTGGACTACACGACCTTCAGAGGTCCCTTCCAACCCAGGCCATTCTATGATTCTATGATCTGAAGTTATCCAGAATATGCCAGATGCTTTTTAGTTTAATGTTCATCATCATTCATTATGTCATAGTATTATAATTTCAACAGCTTCAGAACAGAGATCAAAACCATTTAGGGGTAAGATGGACAATAGCAAGAACACGTAAAGTCAGGGCCAGGTGCAGGACTCTGACTCTCTAGCATCTGCACCATGATGCAGAGGTCCTGCTCAGTCTGCTGGGATGCACATTACAGCTTGTCTATGCCTCAAGGGTCAAGTTGTCAAGCAGGTGCCAACATCCTCTCCTCCACAGTGGGCCAGGTCTGCTTCAAGCGTAAGTGTCTTTGTTCGCTGCTTGAGATTTTCCAGCTTCACACAGACCAGCTGCACTCCTGGTGCAAGTGAGGCCTCTCTTGTCATAGCATAAGGAACACTCAGTATTTACATAACTTAGTCTAAGCTACTCCTTTAGTGATTACTTCAGTATTAGATTTCAGGAAAAAAAGGTGTCTTTTCTAAGGGCTTCAGCCCTCACTGATGTGTGTGCTCTGAACAGCAAAGCAGTCTCTTTAAAACCTCTTGGTTCTTGGGGTCTGACACTGACGTATCCTGCTTAACAACAGCGCATGCATTAACCCATCCCAACGAAAACCACGTATACTAATTAGCAAATTTCAGTAAGAGTACACACTACATCCGCATTGATGACACGTTTCTGTGTCGTGATTAATGTTGTGCACTTCATGCCAATTGAATTCCTAATGATTAGTCACTTAATTCTGAGCTGAAACAATTATTCTCCCTATTGAGAATTACTTGCTTCAGCTCAAACCTCAGCAGCTGGAATACAGAAAGCCAGCCATGCTCAGTCAAGTAAATACATCTCATGGAATCAAAATTCAGGTTTACTAATACATATTTTGTATGCATAACAAAGCACTGGGACACAAAACCATCACTTTCCAACACCAGGACAAAATCTGATGGCAGAACAGAACACACCTCTATAGATTTCACAGCTGCTGGGGTACACACAAATGTGTATTCCTATTTGTGCATGAGAAGGCAGTTTGCCCTTTATCTATTAAGACCTTCACAAAAACATTGGCTCTCCTTGATGTCATTTAGATGAACATTTCAGACTTATGTTTAGAGATGCTACAGAGACAATGCTTTATGTCAGAAAATCAAAGGGGATTTAGGTTAATTATAGTTAGGAGCAAATACTCAGCTCCTAATTTAAGAGAGATACATCTCATGGCAGCTGTGTGGTTTTGGTAGATGCACACTTTCACTTGTAACCAGTAATTGTACTTGTCACTTTCTACAACTGACTCACTATGCAGACAATAATTATACCACCAGTAGGCTCCTGAGAAATAGATAAACAGGCATAAGTCATTTTACAAGTGTGGAATCAGAGACATGATGATTTGATAATATGGCAAACCAGTATTAAAATGTAGAGTGTGCTCATTGTGCAAACTAGCTCAGACAGCAGCACTGGCTGAACGTAGCTGCAGCACAGCAGGATGCAAGAACCACCAGGCCACTACTGCTATGACTTTGGAATGATGATGATTACTGTATTATCATTATGGTGATTCAATAAAAGCATTTGTGTTCCCACACTTTGAGATACAGACTACAGTATACATAGATAAGTATCACTGAACAAACGTTTGTTCTTCAAGAACAGTTGCTCACTGTGTTATTTATAGCACAATCAGAACTGCAAGCAACATCAGCTGAGCATTTCCTATAGCACATAGTCTGTGCAACTCAACAACTGAACCCAGGGCAAACTAATCATTGGATGAGTTTTACTGCTGACTTCAGTAGCCACTGGATTAGACTCCTCTTATACAAGTGACTTATCCAACATCTGCAAGAGCCAACTAGACAGCCTCTCTTGACTTTCACAAGACATTGAACCATTTAATCACCTACACACTGACCTACCAAGCAGTAAGGTATTTAGATTTCCTATTCCATGGTGACTTGTAGATCTGCAGTGAAACATACTGTAGCACTTCGCTGTATAGGAGATCTGAGGCTGATGTGTGCAACAGCAGGGGCACACAAGGCAGCATGTTATTCCAAAAGACCCTTGGGGTGTTCAGGGGATGTTACTTAGAGGGAAGCCAGAAGCCGCTTCTCAGAATTAATTCCGCAGAATAAGGCAACAGTAGCTGTTAACTGTAACAGAATTGTAACTCTATGTTCTAAATTCATGGCTTATTTACAGCTCCTACAGCTACAGGCTGAGGTCTTCCCTTTAGTTTTATTTTTGCTTGGCCTTCAAAGTTACCCTCCGTGTTCCATTTCTCAGTGCATACAAGCATTTTTTAAAGATAAACATACTGGTCAAGCCCAGTTGCATCCAGACTACTCTCCTATCCCCTACTCTTTTTCCTCATGCCTCTCCACTTTTACAGATGAAGCAAAAGGAGTCACAACAGTGACCATCTCCTGGGGCTTAGTGAGTGAGCCAAGTTAGTGACTGCCAGTCCACCAAAAGCACATGCCAGTAGCCAGATGGACTGCACAAACCCCATCGGCACAAAGAATCACTTCAGTGTCCAGCTTCCAGGCACAAGTTTGGTTTGGAAGAAAGGAAACAAGCTTATTTAGACCATTTTTGAATGCAGCTAACTTAGAGAATGCACGGATTTTTAACATGTTGGTACTTAGACAATACTGACTTGTTAGTGACAAGACAGATTCTTGAACCTACACCACTGCAGGACAGCCTTTAGTAACAGATGGCAGTACAGTGCCAATAGTTGGATGGAGAGATTTGGTGTCTTCTGTCTTACTTCTTTTGCCACTGATTTAATTACATTGATAATGTCATGAGAAGCAGAAATCAATTATTCACTAAACCTCTCTAAGAAATCATTCTTTTATCCCATGTATTTTGTTTCAAGATCATTTACACTTGAGTAAAAAGGCAGCTTACTTCCTTCAGCATCAATATTTTATACAGTAACTCACTTAACAGCCCAAATGAAAATTAAAGTGGGTATGTCAAAGAGATCCAGGACATGGTACTCTGTGCAAGGCATGAAGACGATGTTTTAAAACTCACCAATTCTTCTGATGCCTATCAGGAGCTGTGTAATTCAGGGATTGTAAGCAGCATGTACAGATCTATTACACCCCTTTTGAAAACAAAGCCCTTCAATGCATTCACATTTCAGCATCCCATGACTTCGTTACAAGTTGCCGAAGGTGAAACTACAAACCTTGTGCTGCCTGTTTTCAAGCGTCTTCCATTTTTAATAAACACCAGAGGCGTCTTGTCATTACTTCGCCATGTGAGGGTTGAGACCGTGGAACGGGCTGCCCAGGGAGGTGGTCAAAGCCTCATCTCTGGAGGTGTTTAAGGCCAGGCTGGATGAATCATAGAATCAACCAGGTTGGAAGAGACCTCCAAGGTCATCCACTCCAACCTAGCACCCAGCGCTATCCAGTCAACCAGACCATGGCACTAAGTGCTGACCCTCAGGGACGGTGACTCCACCACCTCCTTGGGCAGCCCATTCCAATGCCAATCACTCTCTCTGGGAAGAACTTCCTCCTAACATCCAGTCTAGACCTCCCCCTGCACAACTTGAGGCTGTGTCCCCTTGTTCTGTTGCTGGTTGCCTGGCAGAAGAGACCAACCCCCACTTGGCTACAACCTCCCTTCAGGCAGTTGTAGACAGAAATGAGGTCACCCCTGAGCCTCCTCTTCTCCAGGCTAAACAACCCCAGCTCCCTCAGCCTCTCCTCATAGGGTTTGTGTTCCAGGCCCTTCACCAGCCTTGTTGCCCTTCTCTGGACACATTCCAGCACCTCAACATCTCTCTTGAATTGAGGGGCCCAGAACTGGACACAGTACTCAAGGTGTGGCCTGACCAGTGTTGAGTACAGGGGAAGAATAATCTCCATCATCCTACTGGCCACACTGTTCCTGATACAGGCCAGGATGCCACTGGCTCTCTTGGCTACCTGGGCACACTGCTGGCTCATCTTCAGCCTACTATCTATCAGTATCCCCAGGTCCCTTTCTTCCTGGCTGCTCTCTATCCACTCAAAGCTCTAGAGGCTCTAGACAGCCTGATCCAGTGTGAGGTGTCTCTGCTCACAGCACAGGAGGTAGAATTAAATGATCCTTGTGGTCCCTTCCAACCCTGACTGATTCTATGATTCTACTTTCTTGACACAAAAACTTTTTTTTATCTCCTACATTCCCATTAAAGGCAATACTGCTTTTTATCAACTCAAAAGAAGATGCTGATCTCTCTTTACCAGCAGGCAAGAAAAATCTGTTTGGTTTTGCACCATTCAATTCAATTAAAAGTAAACAAATAAATGACAGTGTAACTTTCAGAGGTACAAATCTCTCCTCTATGTCCACTCTTGTTCTCTTACCATTGGCTCCACCACTTCCTCATAAAGCCATGACCATAAACCTGCAATGTAACTCAAGTGAAAACGTTCCTGGTTTTGTAAAATAAAAGGTAGGAATGGAAGAGGGAGACTGAGCAGAAGACACCTGGCTGAGGAGATTTCTTGCCATTCCTCTTCATTTCCTCGGGCCCAGAAGAGAGAAGTAGGTCTTGGCAAGGAGACAACCTTATCCTCCCGCACACAGATGCAAATTCAGCAAACTGTTTATTAACCCAAGGTTACAAGAAGAAGATAAAAACAGCTGCAGAGAAAGCAGTGGAATGACTCCTATCCCTACAGTTAGACGCCCTGCGTGAGGCATAACTGAGCCCTGTGGGGCTGTTCAGGAGCTGGGCATAGCTCACAGAATGTTGATTGGGAAGGGACCTCCAGAGATTATTGACTCCAACTCCCCTGCCAAGGAAGGATCCCCAAGGGTAGTCCACACAGGAACTCATCCAAGTGGGTTTTGAAAGCCTCTAGAAGAGGAGACTTCAAGCCTCTCTGGGCAGCCTGTTCCAGTGCTCCATTACCTTCACTATAAAGAAGTTTCTCCTCATGTTGAGGTGAAACTTTCTACACTCAAGTTTATACGCACTGTTCCCTGTCTTATTACTGCACACCATTCAGCTGTGTGTACAGTGCTCCACCATCATGCTGTCATGGCAAAGCTTCCTATGGTGTAAAATTTACCTTCAAATAGAACTACCTATTTGTACATTCACATTCCACTTGTTTTTAGCTCTACCAGAAGTCCCTCAGTCCTTACCAGAAGATAGGAACTAGGCAAAAAAAGCGAGACAAAACTATCTTTGCTGACTCACATCCGTGCATAGGGCAGAGAGCTGAGCAGAACACCTACGTTCTTTGGATGGAAACACAGATGAACAGAAAACCACACACAAATGGGAGTCTGTGCAGAGGGGTGAGAGAAGCCTACAGATACAGGTCTTAGTGACAAGAGTGCCCATGTCTGGAAAGTGCAGAGTGGAAGGATTCATTTTCAGGCTGTAAAAATGTGGCATTTAACTGTAACAAAGTCTTTTATACATCCAAAACTATGGAAAAAAAAAAAGAAAGGAAAAGCCTCTACTCTGTCTACACTTAACTGCTCAACATAATCATTCTTCACTATTACTTTACAGGGTGATGTCACTGGCACACCAATCTTCTACGGAAAGAAAGCAGCACTTGTGGAAGTACAGAATATTGCATCTTACCTTCACCACAGGAACCGTCATTCAATTTACATTAAGATGTTGTGCTTTGGAGAAGTACCAACAATTTCAGCTTCTCCTTACCAGTTCAATGAAACACTTCTTCTCTCCTTCAGATGACCTTACTGATGAATATTGAATGTATCAAAATTAACTGAAAGTTACCACTGTACATTTGCTCTCCGGCTCACCATCCACCTATTGACACCAAGGCTTAGTTCCTAAAATATGACATTCACTATATTGCTATGTAAATGCAAGTCCTTCAACTATCATTTCCTAAGTAAAATGTATGCAAGGCAAAAACCAAGCCTGACTTTAATAGACGAAACTGTCCTCTCCCACCTAGAGATGTCTTTGTTACTTCAGCTCCTAACATTAATTCCCCTTGCCAGCTTGCAGGTGCATCTTCTGTTTTCTAACTGAATTAATATTCACTTCCTCTTACTAATCCCCAGATGCTTGTCTGAAATGATCTAAGACATGTCCCACTTTTACAGGGAGAAAAGATATATATTAGAGCATCTACTTGATAGTTACAGAGGTCTTCTATTTTGCTGTGCAGCCAGGAAAACTGATAGTGGGAATATTGTGATGTTTTTTACTGTTCCTCTAAAGGTTGGATGTAATGCTTTGCCCTGTACTGGAACCATAGTCCAAATACTGTTTGGATGTAATTCAAGATTGAGAAGAATACACTATCCTGGATTTTCCAGGAACCAGAAACACATAAACTTCAGTGCACTCTAAGTTTGCCATGCCAACTCTCTTTGGTTTGGCTACAGTTAGAACATTATTACCAGTGGGGTGGGAGGGGGTGAAAAAAGTAAGTAGCTGCCTTATCAGCATCAGACTTACACTCCTCAGCATTTTCCAGCACAGCAGAATGTATGAAATGATGAAAAGGGAGACAAAGCTACAGTTGCAATCATAGCTCCTTTCTGATTCCCTGGATCAGATCGTTTAACAAGAGGTTTGGCCTCCTTACAGCTTAGGAATTTTACCATCAATTTACAAGAGATCAGGTTTCACTTTTCTCCCAAGGTTACAAATGGACAGAAACATCTACCCTGAGAGTATGCTGGAAAAACCAGAGCAGAAAACCACTCGCGCCCTCCAACTCAACCACACAATAGTCTCAGTGTGAAGGAAATACAATTTTGTTTTCATTCTGCTCCCCGCAATTTGCCTCTGCCCCACAAATGTACAGATGGGTCAGATGTAAGACCTCATCCACACCAGGATAAACAACTGCTGCTACAGGTAGGTAGAGCAACAAAGATCTACTTGAGTGGTGTCAGTATGATTACTACTGTGTTATTTTTAGAGAAGGAAAGAAAAGACATATACAATACAAAAATGAGATATGCTGTTTTCAAATGCTGTACAGGCATTACCTTGTAAAAAGACTTTCTCCTTTTCTTTCTACACCTCTTCCATATGAGTAAAAACCAAGGTCTGAAAAATTAGTGAGTAGAAGCAATTTAAGTGTTGCTCACCCAAAGTGATGATTACTGAAACAACCAATCTTTCAGTCTGACGCTTAAACAAGCGAATAAAAGAAAAACTCCAGCCAGCAGCTTGGGTGTCTCATGTGTGAAGCGCACATACTCTGCTTCCAGAACCAGAGAACCAGGAGAGTGCTCTGACCATCACTAGTGATGGCCTGGGCCCCTCTAGTGCATACTTTAAATTCAGTGAACCGTCAATTACTGCCACCACAACAGTCTGACTATATCAGGCAAATAAGATTGACAGAGCAAGGCACAATTTTCTTATTGTTTTACCAGACCAACAGATGAGCACACAAGGTCTCAATTGCAATCCGTGCTTTATTGTAGCCTCAGATCATCATGACAAGATGTTGCAGAATTAGCTACTTGTTTGCTTGCTTGCCAGGGAAAATGTGGACAATGCCCACAGATCAGTGTGATCAAAGGCAAAGCCACATGGACTGCAGACGATTCAATATGAATTATGCCAGAGACGTTTATCGAGCATTCGTCTCTCAATAAATACCCTCAGGGCCACATGGCACACACCCACACATTAGCATAATTGGTCAACGACAACCCACTCCATCAGCATAAACCACACCTTGTTTTTCTCATTCATAAGGTGTCCATTATCAATCCCTTCTGAGATAAGTTAGCCAGCTGCTTGTGAGAACCACAGTCAGCATCTGCCTGTTATTATTCTTCTTCACTCTGTTCCCAGAAGAAGACACTTAATAAAGAGCCTGTTAGCCTGAAATCCTGTTCATTTCTTCTATTTAGTGTCAGAATGCAAGGCAGCATCAACAAGATGGCATCACCCGTACATGTTATTTGAGCACCCTGCTGCCAGGTGTGGGATGCACAGTCAAACTGCCTCAAATCCATCACTACTGCCCATACAGAGCTGTGAGATTAATGTCATGTCAACCCAAGGGTTTCCCAGCTACTGGAAGAAATGAGCCCAAATTCACAGCTATTTTCAGTCATCCCCAAAGTGCATATTTTCTAGCTGACCTTTTTGGCTTTGCCCTGTCCATCACCATGCAGGGCAGCCCCACTGGAGAATAAGCATGCTTCTCCAGCACACTAAGCAAGCAGTACGGATCAGACTGCAGCACCCAGCTCAACCCACCCCACACCTCTCCACAAAATTCAGGAAGGAGAAACCTTGGAAAACATCCTTAACTAATTTGTCCTTGATTTAACACCTTAGCCATTTGTACAAAAACTCCACAGGCTGCCTCCTCACAGTACCTGGAATTTCCTTAGTGTCAGAAGGCATGCTGGCTTCTGCAGCAATATCTTTCACGGGGACTGTACTTTCACCTTACTTTGTCTGTAGTATTCATATAAAGAGAAGCATTCCTAAATCTCTCTGCATAAACGTACAAGTAGACTATTGCACTTTCACTGATGAAAGCTTTGGTAAGGTGCCACTGATTAAGTTATAGAGGTTAATTTATATTGCAAAGAGCAAAAAAGTGAAGGAATAATGCATACCAATATTACTACATCAATGAAGATTGNTCCCTCAGCCTCTCCTCGTAGGGCTGTGCTCGAGGCCTCTCATCAGCCTCGTTGCCCTTCTCTGGACACGCTCAAGCATCTCAATGCCCCTTCTAAACTGGGGGGCCCAGAACTGAACACAGTACTCAAGGTGCGGTCTAACCAGTGCAGAGTACAGGGGCAGAATGACCTCCCTGCTCCTGCTGGCCACACCATTCCTGATGCAGGCCAGGATGCCATTGGCAAAGAGCAAAAAAGTGAAGGAATAACACATATCAATATTACTATATCAATGAAGATTACAGTTCACTCTGTAGGACATGAGGTGCTACATCATATCACAGTATCACAGTATCACCAAGGTTGGAAGAGACCTCATAGATCATCAGATTAGGGAAATCTAATCTCTTGGAAATAGTTGCAAATTTAACAGCTTCTTTGCCCCTACTTAATATTAAAGTTAGATAGTAAATGAGAATTAGAAGTACCAGTAGATAGCATTATGTCTGAATTTCCTCATTTTCATTATTATGTCTATTGGGATACATTACAGTCCCTCAGGGAGAGATGTTGCAGCGGGGCTCTCTGGATTTAAAGAATCATCTGGCCCTGTATGATGGAGTATCAAAAATTAATAATCTGTATTCATTTTGATATCCAGGCAATAATTGTTAATAACTATGAAAACTATTAACATTAAAACTCGCCAGAAAACTTACTCACAGGTTCAAAAATGCAGAGTTTGGAAATTTATACACACAGGGAACAGGCGAAATTAGATCACTTATTTCTTAAAGTGGTAAACGCAAATATTGTACTGGAAGAGGCTTTTAAGTATTTACGCACAAAGTATAAATCAGGCAATACCCAAAGTATGTGGAACTCTGTCTTGTTGGCTGCTGAGACTTGATTCTTTCCAGACTTCTGGGGAAAGGAGGCAGACAATCTCTGACCTTGCCTCCTGTCTCCTCTGGATGATCTGTGGATCTCCAAGACTTCTAGTCTTAGCAGGAGACTTTCAGGTGCAGGCAGGGCATCTTGCGATGTGCAGTCCCAGCACAATGTCTCGCTATGCAGGCTGACCATGTGGAGGCATTTAGAGCCTATTCCTGGTAAGCTCTCCAGCCAAATTCAGGACGCAAAATGAGGCAGCAGCAGCACCTGTGCTACCTGCTTATCCCTTGTATCAATATCCAGCCCAAGACTAATGGGGCACCATAGATTAGCCAATCAGAATGGCACTTTGCCAGGCCTCACCATACAAGGTGAAGCCAGGGCTTCTGCCCTCCCCTCCCACGGTTGCCTCCCCCCCAGCAGAGAAGTAAGGGAGCAGGGGAACATGTCTGGACAAACCAACATGGATAAGCCCATGTTTGCCCTGTCAGGCCTACCACCACATCATGTTGCAAGCAGGCTACAATTCCTACACATCAAAATAAAAGGCAGATGTTTAAGTAAACACAGACACTAACCTTCACACAATAGAAAAGAAGAAAAAAGAAAAGCTGTCCCAAACTACCTGCACCAGAAATAAGCAAGAGAGGCTACACTTGTTAAGGTCTAGACTGAGAAGAATACTGGGATCCAGCTACTTAGCCCGTGGTGCTGGACTGCTTGTTAAAGTGCAGGCAGAAAGGATGCACTCTGTCTCTAGTGGAGTATGGAGAAGAAATTTGTGCTCACTGCACCTATTTGCAAACAGTGATATTCTCCCCCTGCCCTTTCTTTCCTAATCCTTCAAACTGCCCCATGCCCTGGCATTTCAACATGTCATTATCCAGGCTTTGCAGTATTTAACTTTTGAGCGGGTTGGAAAAAAAAGGAACTTAACACAGAGAAAGAGGCAGGTGACCCATCTGAACATTACTCAGTTTGGAGTAAGCAACTGACTGAACCAACATTGTTTAGGTGACCAGAGGCCTTATTTGGAAACAAGCACAAAAAGCTGCTGAACAGCAGCAGGTGTAAGTGCTGTAGCCCAGGTCTCCTCTCCATTCAGCTGCCCAAGTACTTGTCTAACAGGGAGCCCACAAAATACATCCAGATATCCAGTTTTCAAAGCTTTGTTATCCTCTTTCTCCTCAACACAAACAACCCTTTTGGTTTTGGTCATGTCTCCTCTATCACTAAATCCACATACTTGCCAGCATGGACTGAGGAAGGGCAGGTCCTGCCTGACCAACCTGATCTCCTTTTATGAGGTTACCTGTCTGGTGAATGTGGGGAAGGCTGTGGACATAGTCTACCTGGACTTCAGCAAAGCCTTTGACACCATCTGCCACAACAAGCTCCTGGCAAAGCTGGCAGCTCATGGCTTGGACAGAGTCACTCTGAAATGGGTCAAGAACTGACTGGAGGGCTGGGCCCAGAGAGTGGTGGTGAATGGTGCCACATCCACTTGGCAGCCAGTCACAAGTGGTGTCCCCCAGGGATCAGTCCTGGGCCCAGTCCTGCTCAATATCTTTATTGATGATCTGGACAAAGGGATTGAGTCCAGCATCAGTAAGTTTGCAGATGACACCAAGCTAGGAGCAGGTGTGGATCTGCTGGAAGGTAGAAGAGCCCTGCAGAGGGACCTGGACAGGCTGGATAGGTGGGCAGAGGCCAGTGGGATGATGCCAAGTGTAGGGCTCTACACTTTGGCCACAACAACCCCAAGCAGTGCTACAGGCTGGGGACAGAGTGGCTGGAGAGCAGCCAGGAAGAAAAGGACCTGGGAGTACTGGTGGATAGTACCTGAATATGAGCCAGTAGTGTGCCCAGGTGGCCAGGAGAGCCAATGACATCCTGGTCTGGAACAGGAACAGTGTGGCCAGCAGGAAAAGGCAAGTTATTCTTTCCCTGTACTCAACACAGGTCAGGCCACACCTTGAGTACTGTGTCCAGTTCTGGGCTCCTCAGTTCAAGAGAGATGGTGAGGTACTGAAGTGCGTCCAGAGAAGGGCAACGAAGCTGGTGAGGGGCCTGGAGTACAGCCCTGTGAGGAGAGGCTGAGGGAGCTCGGGGTGTTTAGCCTGGAGAAGAAGAGGCTCAGGGTTGAACTCATTACCCTCTACAACTACTTGAAGGGAGGATGTAGTCAGTTGGAGGTCAGTCTCTTCTGCCAGACAACCAGCAACAGAACAAGGGGACAAAGTCTCAAGTTGTGCCAAAAGAGGTCTAGGCTGGATGTTAGGAGGAAGTTCTTCCCAGAGAGAGCGATTGGCACTGGAATGGTCTGGCCAGGGAGGTGGTGGAGTCACCATCCCTGGAGGTGTTCAAGAAGAGACTAGATGGGGCACTTAGTGCTATGGTCTAGTTGATTGGATAGGACTGGGTGATAGGTTGGACTGGATGATCTTGGAGGCCTCTTCCAACCTGTTTGACTCTCTGATTCTACAATCTTTCTTCTCATAATTTCATGTCTCCAGAAAGCTTTTCTATTAAAATTCCTGTGCTCTCAAAGCAATAAACTACAAGTCAAGAGTGAAGAAATTAAAAAGAACTGTCTGCGCGGCTTCTTTTTGTCTCAGGGAAATCTGAGCTGGTTTGAATGATGGCTGTATTTTTTAATTTCATACAAGTAACAAGAATTTTATTAAACACAGGTACCCAAAAATTCATCACAATGCACTACGGTAACTCGAATGAACATGTCCTGGGTATAATTGTGGCCTTGAGTGCTGGTAGTTACTGTACATACTTGTGTGATTAATTCCTCTTGACTTACAAAAGCATCCATCATGTCACAATGAATGATCTATGAAACTCTGTATCTGAAACTCTTTTTTCCTCAAGTCATTTTCTCAGCATCTAAACCAGCCTCATATAATTTGTAATAAGTAATTAATAACAAAGCATTCTCACCTGTGAATTTTTTCTGCTAAGGTTAATGTAATGTTTTACTCCAGACCAGCTGCTGTTTCACTACTTCCAAGCATGACTGTAAGTAATGTCTTTGCATAAGAAGTCATTCATGGAATAAAACCATTAGCTCCTCTTTCATCAGCAGGCATTTTGCTATAGCAANGGACTCAGGTTTCTGGGAGGGGAGTTGTGTTTCTGTACTACTTTTAACCTTGTATATTTCTGTCTATAACTGTATATACTGTAAATATCTGCTTGTATATTGTGCCAGCTGTAAATATAAGCTTCATTCATATTTCCAGAGCTGGCTGAGTCTAGTCTGGGTGATTTCTAAAGTGTAGGGGGGCAGGGAACACCCAAACCATCACACAAGGGCCGTTAATTACCTATAAAGTTATTGTTTACCAGCAGGACTATGCACCCAAAGGTTGGTGTTGCACATTGACTTTTCTTTCCTATGCCTCCATCCTGCTTTTTTTTCCTATTGAGGAGTTTTTAATCTATGATCTGTCAAATAGTGTCATTGAGATGCATTTATCACACTGTTATAATCTGCATAGATTTGCCTACAGTTCAGCATCAATCACACAACATCATTTTTCAGTTCTGGTAAAGCTTTTGGGCCACTTCTTGCCCTCAAGAGAGACATATTTCTGACTTTTCATCTCAGCTGCAAAGCATCAATAACTTTTAATGTACTGTTCTTTAGACAAAACTGCACTATTCCTTATGCTCTGAAGTTCACTCTATCTGTAACAATGAAGTTCACCATTTTGCTGTCCCTGGTTGGAAACTGGGCACCCAGAACATGTGTATGTGAAAATGGGAGGAAAATTAGTGTATAGCACTGATGTATAGAGCTGGTGTAATTATCTTTGACTGAAATTGGCAAGTAACTTTGGAGACCTATCTTTTTTTTGCCCCTTTTGATTGATAGAGTAATTGTGTGGCATCTGAGGCTCTTCTTGCATGAAACAGCTGACGAAGACATGTGTCTGGCTCAGGAAACTCACGACTCGCAGGTTGTTAAGCACTGGCAGAGTATCACAAGTTCTTTATCCTTCTCATAGTCTGTCTAGTCACCTGCTGACAGAGCCAGAACACCAGGCAAACTGGACCTTTCATCCTATTCAGTGACCTGTGCTTTGGTTCTTGCATTTTGAAGAATGAGAAGCCACAGCACGCAGAAACAAACTGGACAGTGCTCAGAGCATCGGGATCACAAAGGACAGAAACACAAGATTTTAAGCATTTGATTCAAAGTGCTATGGACAATGTATACACAGAGGTCAGAATACAAAACTCACTACAAAACTCCATCCAGGAACTGGTAGAGTGGCCCACAGAGTCATCCTAGTGACTGGAAATCACAGGGAACTACCAACCCACACAAAAGCTGAGCGATGTGGGCTGAACTATGCTGGCAGTGTTTCCTGAAGCTATCCAGGCAGCCTAACCCACAGATAACCAAACCACATGGCAGCTCCTCTGAAGAAGCATTTGTGGTCTGAGGTGACAGAGGATGTATAAACACTGTCTGAAAGGCAACAGCTCACTTTCTTCCTTTCACTTGGTGGATAGGAAGGGAGAAAAAAAGCAGAAGTAATAAAAGGAATTGATCAGTTTGAAATGACTGCTCCAAAGCAGTCAAACGCAACTTCAAAGCACAAAGGCAATGCAAGGTCCACAGGTCTGATGAACCCAGTTTAGCACATCACTGGACATCCTGGTCCAAAATGTCACCAAAAGTGGACATCCAGAAACACATCTCCTTGACAAAAAGTAATATGCTTGGAAAGGCAAGTAACAAAAGGCAGTGTGCCCTGCAGTGACCAGCCATGTGGACTCACAAGTTAAATTCAGGCAATGTCAAACTAGAGACAGAAAAAAATCATCCTTGGATTTGGATTCTAACACATCTAGGACTGGTTCTCTACTGTGTTCCTCTCATCAGTCTAGATTGATAGATCAAACAATAATGCAGCCTGTAGTCAATGAGAATTAAATGTCAATCTTGACAGCTAGGAGACAAAGTCTAACTTTAAAGATGTAATTAGTTCCCATTTCTTTAACATTTGGTCTATTTTGGTTTGAAATCACTTGTAATTCAGTAGCACATTAATTACACTAACCAGATTAGTGCTAACCACAAAAGTGTTCAAGCCTTAAGTATGATGTTGCCCAGCTCTGAGCTTCTGGTGGCTTTAGTTCACAGGCTGATCCACAATTATCTCTTATTTTTAGAGCAGTGGGGCTGTACGCAGTCATGCAAATTACAAGACACAATTGTGTAAGTTGTCTCCTACGAATGTCTTGCAAGTATTTGTTTACCCATATTCTTAAATTCCTGGGGTTTCCATTATAAAAATATACAATTAACCCCCCCCCACCCAGTATACCACACAAGCTTATGTCACATCCCTGTAAGACTCTTCATCAGTGTTCAGCTACACCTAGATATTCTCCTGTTTCCTGTGTGTTGAATCCTCTATTTCCATTTGCAGTTCTGTGTAAAGGAAAATAGTTCTGCTTAGTACTGATTCAAATTGGCTTTTTAATAAACTTATTAGAGAAATGTTCCATTTCATCCCTCATTTGTTGCAGGTACCTCTGCACCTTATTACTAAACTTCCATCTGAAAATGAAAGGGAAAAAAAAGATAATAAGGTGTCGGAGACATACTGCACACTGCCTGCCATGTATGCAGAGCCCAGAGCCTGGAAATCCACTTACTCAGTGTAAATCCAGTGCAGTTATATTGACTTTTCTTTCCCTTGTGGTGTATTAGCACTCATGAAAAATCTAACAGTGAAAGCCCTAGAGAAGAAATCTTTTGTCCACAGACAAATGCACTTCCCATACTTTGCTCCATTACAACAGGCAAAAAAGCGAAAGAGTTGTCCCTACTTCTACAATAATCCCAAGGGCAGACACTCAACTAACACATAAAGAGTACATGGGCTTTGTCACAGACACTTTCTCCAGCCCTAATTCAGTAATATCTCTACCCATTTATCCTCTGTCTCTACCAAAAGTAGGAACAATTATGATCAGTCTACTGAAAATCTGACTGCAGTTCTAACATTCATCTCCAGTAAGCACCAGACCACCCTTTCAGTTACCTCCAGATCATTGCTATAATTGAACTTACTCAAGTCAGATTTTCCTTTTTGGTTTGGAGTCTTTATTTTTATTCTTTTTTCTTTCCCTCTTCCTTTATTTTCTTACTCCTTTCCTTTCTCACAATTCCTTACCAAGCCAAAATGAGATTCACGAGACAAATGATGACATCTGCAAACATCTCAAACAAGTCCATAGAAGGAAACAACACAGTGCAGGATCAGAGAGGCTGTTATATGTCAACACAGTAAATACCCACAGTCAAATTCTCAACTGGTGTAAATCAACCTGTCTCCATCTGGTTTTACAAGGGCAGCACAACCTGATGATGAAAACACAACAGACAAACCTTATTCACATTAAACTACAGCATCTGAAATATGAGAGCATATTGACCCTATCTGGCATCTATTTCAATTAATGGCCAAACTCTCACCTCCCCGAATAGGGAATTCATGAGCAGGCTCTATGAGAGGACATATGGACCTTTAACACCATCTGAAAGCAGGAAACCAAATACATTCTATTCCCTTGCCCACCTCTCTCAAGGGTCCTGAAAACATTCCCAGGAACAGCAGCAGCTGTAGCTACAGTTCCATCTTGTTGCCTACATAAGGAAACCTAGAACACATGAAGTGTACTGTGCTCTGCAGCAGAGGATGGTGAGCCATAAAGGGGTTCTCCTGTTACACTAGATCATGTAAAAAAACCATGCACATGGACATACTAAATTCTGAAAGTTTCCCACCTTTAAAAAAAATCACAACCACACTTAGCTTGTAGCAATCCAGAGCCACAGATGCAGGGAT
Organism: Tricholaema leucomelas; assembly: GCA_013400475.1. Classification (NCBI taxonomy): domain Eukaryota; kingdom Metazoa; phylum Chordata; class Aves; order Piciformes; family Lybiidae; genus Tricholaema lacrymosa; species Tricholaema leucomelas. Next base: position 448,881 of record WAAF01003199.1, on the reverse strand, counting down.
TCTTTGAGTGGCCTAAGGGCCTGTGGTTAAATATGTATAAACATATTCCTTTGAGCTACAAGGAGAACAACGGAGATTCGCTCAATTACTTGCCCTGTTCTTCTGAGGCTGCTAAACCATGTCCCACAGAGTTCCTGTGATGCCACACACAGCCACTGGCACCCAGGACAAAAAACATGGGCTCACCACACCAGGAGTCCAACAGGTTCTGATGATCAAGGGTTAAATATCTAACCAATAGGGTTAAATATCTAACCAATGTTTGCAATTATCTGCATTAGTATGAGACACATTTTGGCCAGAAAAGTCTTCTTGAATGTTTATTTTATATTGACTTCTGACGTGACTTGAGAAATGACTGATCACAACTGCCTCAGCAATACACTGGAGAAAGGTTGGGGATCTGATTTCCTTCCCCCCAGCTTCACAGCTACTGGAGAATTCCTGAGTACAAGAAATCTACTACCAAAATACAAACCAGTCCCTAGTCTGCCAGCTTAGAAACAGCCATTTCCTTGGGAAAAAAAAAAAACAGAAAAAAGAAAGGTGACCCATGTATTTGAATTAATATTCTAGGGGTCATTTCCAATCTGTTGTAGTAGTAGCTTCTCTAGTAGCTTCTACTCACTGCCTTCTCTTCTTATTGTTTTCCCAAAACAAGAGAACCAACTGCAGTATGCAAAGCTTTCTCTAAAAAGCAAATAAACAGCAACCACAAACAAAGAAAGACAAAAGAGTAAAAGCTTGGCAAGAAGGCACGTCAGTGAGCTGATGCAAACAGTCCAGCATGAAAATGGTCATCTGCTTAGTTCAGCACTGGCTGCAACAACTGTCCTGTTTCCCCAACACCAACTTTTTCTGTCTGGCTGGTAGACGAGCCTCAAAAGGGATGTTCCTAGTCTGCTTGGTCAGGGCATTCAAAAAGGAAGTAGAGGCAGAGAAGGAGCTTCCAGCTGCATCCTCTGCTTCAGGAAGCTCGGGAATTTTTTTCTGTTGTTTAAGCTTGCAAGGTGTCAATTATGGACCTTCAGTGGATGGAGATGTTTCTCTCTTGAGAGATGTTAAAGGGAAATGAGGTTTTGACCCCAGGGAGGCCAACTATTCAGTCTCTTTTCCCTTACCTGCCCTTCCTGAGCATCTGCAGTCTTCAAATTTAACCTGCGAATGCTAACATTTTTCCTTTGTAGCACTGGATTGTTACTCTTCAGGGCTTTCACATGCACTTTCCATTTACCCAATGCTAACTCCCATAATGATCAATAAAGGCCGGTATATTAGCATAATAAACTCATGTTCTCGGCCACGTACAGAATTCAAATTGAATTAGCAAGTCAGCCCATTCTCATAAAAATAACACTATTGAGCAAATGGGGCTTTTCTGCACTACGTAACAGAGACCACGTATCTTTGGGTTGTTGTCCATTCTTCACATAAATCCTTTCAATCACTTAGACTTCATTTTCAGACTAAATAGTGAGTCTCTTCATAATCAAATAGTATTTAAAACATTTACTGCCTTGTTAAATCTAACAACTTAGATTCATCGGGATAGTCACTTTCCTTAATAGCCAATTTAGTAAAACTCAATGTATTCATTGATGGATAAATATATAATAGGTGGTTGTTAAACTTTAATAAATATGTTTAATAGTCAGCTGGCATTTTCTCTCAATGGCAGCACTTCCTCTCAGCTGCCAACAGGAAATGCTGCTCCTGAATGTGCCAATTCAGCCCACATTTAGGGAATAAACGGATCCAAAAGAGCAAATGAGAGAACAAATTTCAGGTAGCTTTCCTGTGCTGCCTGTCACAAGAAGCAGCTTAGGTTATCCTAAGATCAGGTTATCTTAAGCTCCCACGAAGACCATCAAGTGTTCAACAGCACACAGTATAAGGAAAAGTGTAAGATACTGTGTTTGTCTACATTTCATACAAGCAGTGAACCAGGACAGGAAGGGTAGCTACCTGAAAGCCATACAAATGATATTCATGTTATTATGATACTCATACATAGGATTGCAGTTTACAGTCTTACCACACTCTTTGTTCAATGTATACCATGTCACTTTCTCTCACCCCACCGTGCCACTCTGTTCATTGACAGATTAAATTATGACACTTCAGCTTCTAGGAGACCTCAAAGGTACTCTTTTAAGGCTTTTGGGTACCTAAGAAAAACTTTGAGTCATCCACTGATTAGATGACTGAAAATCTTTAAAAATTAGACCCCTAACTCCAGCTGCAGAACTTTATGGCTGAACTCTGCAGGTCCCAGGATCAGTTGTCCAAGCTGAAGGCAGCTATTGCATATAAGTCAAAGAAAAGAATAGATCAAAATACCTTCAGAAGAGATTGTACTTGTACGCTGGGCTGGGACTTTGGAACAGTCACAAGACACTCACCTGGGTGGGATTATACAGTTCTTGGAGTGGACTTCTGGATCCTTTCCGGCAGCAAATGTCCATCCCAAATGGATTTCTACGCATTACTGCAAGAGGAAATTGAAATTAATACAGGTTAGAAACATCAGTTAGCAGTAACCTACTGCAATATCTACAGCAAGAAGAGATTTTTCTGACAGATCAGGGAATTCTAGAGGTGGACGCGTCCATTTTATTGATTTTACTTTTCCCTACAAATGGTCTGAAAGCTAAACCCTTTATCTGTTGTGAGGGGAAATGGCAGCTCTCTGGCTGTCCTCTGTTATCCAACAACTTCCAGCCCAAGTGCACAAAAGTTCAAACCTAGGGACCAAAGCAACACAATTTTCAGTAGTGCTAGGTACCTGTTCCCTGATCATCAGAGAGAAGTGGGACGGATTCCTATAACCAACATGTCCAAGAGGCAATTTTTGAGCCTCTCTGTTTAAATATAGAAATGTGCAGGAATCTATTATTAAAACAGCTGATTTTAAAACTTCTGTCCAAACTCTGTGGTTTCTCCTAGAGCAGACACTCAGCAGTACATAATGCACACACAGTCAATCATTGTTGCACTTCTTGCTTCAACCTACCTACCACAACTGAACGTTTGACAGATGCTGAAAACCAACATATGCTGTGTCACCCCAGTAGGAGACCAGAAGATTTAAGTCCAAGGCTTTGTCAAAGGTCTGATTGAGCAACATTTTAGATGATACAGTGTTTCCAGGAGAGAACTTGATCAGAGCCTCAGGAGGCACAGAAATCATCAGTTTTAAGTAGGACCCTTAGGGCTGCAAAGGCCTACAGAAAAAAAACCCTCCACCTTCCATCACCCTCCGTAGTCATGGGGAAAAGGAGATCTTGCCTGTTCTTTTTAACCTTATGTGGCCCACATCATCATCTGCAAACACTCCTATGACCCATCTTGTTTTGCTAGCTAGGGAAGGAGCGTTAGGCAACAAGATGCCCATATCAGGCATCACAGTGAGGGGAGACACTAGGCAGAGCCAGGCATGCTCTTACCACTGTTTGCTGCATTTTGTAACCAGAAACTACTGAAGCGTCCTATAGCCAGAGGCCAGAGGTCTGAGCTGCATGCACCACTTGCACACATGATGCTGCAGGCTTTGAGCCAAGAGTCAGAGAACACAGTCAAGTGATGTCTTAATACAGAGGGCTAATGCAGAATCATAATTGATACATCAAGTAGTATGAGCCACAGAAAACTGCACAGTTCCAGTCTGGAAACATAACGGACTCCTTTGCTCACTTCATTTCTATTTTTCAGTTGGAGGTAATTATTTAATGATGTGCCTGTCACTTTTTCCCTGAGCAGGAGAGATTCATGTGGCAGGAGTCGGATATACATTCTTAGTAAACAATCTGGCTAATGTTTTTATTTTCTTCACAATTAGAACAGTAATGTTATTAGGGGTTACAATTTTAATTTGTATGTTTAAACACCTGATTAACTTCCAGTATTTCTAGTCACACAGCCAAATACTGCAATTCCTTAGTTTTTGTGTTCATGTGCCTTTTTAAAAGTCAACTTAAAAAGCACTGAAAACAGTTAAAACCTGAAAGATATTTTCCATGAGTAACGTCAGTTTCCAGTGTCTGGAAGTGGGTTTAGGGAGAAAACACTAAAGTGAAGGTGTGAGACATCTAGCAGCTGGTCTAACCACAAAACTCCTGTCCATCCTGTTCCCATTTGTTGTCCCTTTCCATACCCTTGTACCAGGAACTGTGTCCAGGGATGCTTTGAAGAAATCATAGAATCATAGAATGGTTTAGGTTGGAAAGGACCTCAAGGATCATCCAGCTCCAACCCCCTGCCATAGGCAGGGACACCTCCCACTAGAGCAGGCTGCTCAAGGCCTCATCCAGCCTGGCTTTAAACGCCTCCAGGGAGGAAGCATCCACAACCTCCCTGGGCAACCTGTTCCCGTGTCTTACCACCCTCACTGCAAAGAACTTCCTCCTAACATCCAGTCTAAATCTCCCCTCTGCCAGCTTAAACCCATTCCCCCTCCTCCTGACATTACCTGACCTTGTAAATAGTCCCTCCCCAGCCTTCCTGTAGGCTCCCTTCAGATACTGGAAAGCCACTATAAGGTCTCCTCGAAGCCTTCTCTTCTCCAGGCTGAAGAGCCCCAACTCTCTCAGCCTGTCCTCAGAGCAGAGGTGCTGCAGCCCTCTGATCATCTTCGTGGCTCTCCTTTGGACCCGCTCCAGCAGTTCCATGTCCTTCTTGTGTTGGGGGCTCCAGAACTGCACACAGTACTCCAGGTGGGGAGTTTTTTGTAACCCACTTACACTACAAGAAATGTTTCAAACCAGATCCTTCCAGTCAACAGCAAAACACATTGTTTCCATCTAAAACACCAGAGCAGAGGGAAAGAGGGAGGAGAATGTTTCAGTATACCCAGGTCAATAAATAGTGATTAACTAGGACTTTGAAACACTGATGCTTTGCTGCAAAATGAAGAAGAAGAATAATTTGGATGTGGTGTTCCCTAACTTACTACTTCACTTTCCAGTAAATAAACAGTAATGTGCAGAAGTGTATTCCTTCCTGCTTCGCTCAGCCAGCAGGTATCAGCGCAGCAACACTTTGTATGTGCAGCAGTTGCCACCATAAATATTAAATTATTTGCACAACATGCAACATTTGATTGCCAGATGTAAACAAACAAACAAAAAGCAACAGTCTCCCTAGCCAAAGCTAAATGCTAATGTAGAATGTCAGTCACAGAAACCATTAAATCTTTTTCAAGATTCCAAACATAACTTAACGGGTTTGTTTTTCCAACAAAGCCTTTAGAAGAAGACTGCAGAGTTAGCAGAGCAACGCAGCAGCTCAACATAGCACTCAGTTGCCTGTTTATCAGAGTCAGGAACAGCACACCCTGATGCAGCGGTACAGAGCACCTCTGTGCACAACTAGAAAAGAATTGTGCCTGGAATTTAGCTGCAGCATCAGAAGAAAGGGGAACATTCCCCTTTCCTCAGCAGAAATCCCACTCATATCTTTTACAAAATTGTCCACAGGTGAATAACTATCAGGAATGTTTATATAGAGTTAAAAACACTGGCTGGCATGCCTGTGGACAATCTTGCCTCTCAAGGTTTCCACAAGCTGTTCTCTACTATCTTAGCTTCTCTGAGGCAGCATTTTATGAATGACACAACCTTTGGGGCCTGCATCTTGTCTCCATCAGCAGGAAAGCTACCATATGGACATTGACTGCAGCTATATCAATTTTAACAACACTTTCACTACGACTCTGTTACACTATTGTGGAAGTGAAAATGAAAAAAAATCAAGTCCTTTATCTTCACCAAATCTTCTTATTAGCATAGTAAATATCTAAGTTTACATTTTATGACTTGGCTGATCTCCATACATAATTACAGTTAATTATAATCTAATGATAAGTATTGCACATGCACGGCTTCAAGAAATGATTAAAAGACTGCGTTCATACACACAGAGTGTATGAAGCAGCTGACAGCAGCATTCAATGCCTTTAATGATTAAAGAGTAGTGTTAATATTGCAATTGCAGCAGAATCAGCAGTTCCCTGAATTTAGACAGTACTGTGAGCAACTGAATGAATTCTAAGAGCAAGATCTTTCTTCCACCTCCAGAAACGATTTGTCCAGAACGCGACCTTGGCCTCTTTCTTAGAGTCTGTGCCATCGCTAGTCATTCATTTCATGGCAAGTCTGTTCTCTAAGCACCCAATTTCTGAAATCACCAAATATCTAAGCACCAGCTTCTGAATAAAGAAAATTAAACAGCCCCAACAAACTGAAAGCTTATCAATGTAAGAATCATCTGTGTATATAGTCATAGAGAGAAGGAAACTACATGTGCAAGCCTTAAACTATCTCAGACCACAAGCATCCATGTACGACTAGAAAACTCTGTTTAGACCCACTGTGAATTACAGTGCACTGTGCATTAGAACGCAGCATCTCCTCAGGCAAATCTTCTCATGCCTGTGCAGAAAAAAAAAGTCTAGAGGTTTTGCCAGTCTCTATCCATTAGCTGGCCTCAAAATAAAGCATAGATCCCTCAAATTAAAGACACACTTTGGAAAGATACTGTTTGGAAACATACTGAGAGCCTGAAAGTTACTGGATAGGCCAAGCAGCCTTCGAATCTCCTTCCACGGTCCAAAACTCAGCATGTTTACAGGCATCTGCCCCCTAGGCATTGAACTTGAGATGGCAGAAGCAGGGTTACAAGTGTCAGAGCAAATGTACATTAAAAGGCACTTGGTAGATCTGGGCATTTACAAGAGTTGTCACCCTCAGGATTTTTCTAGAGAAAAATGTACCACAACAGTGTCCAGAATAAGGAGCACAGGTGCAGAGGGGAAGCACGGGGGCAGGTGTGGTATAAAGCCTTCACTTCTTTGTATGGCATTTCACAGACCAAGGAGCATTCACACAGAAACATGAAAAAACCTTAAGTTGTTTTGGCAGAAGGCATACTCTTAGTAGCTTACAAAGAAGGTCCAGGAATGGTCCTAGAAGGTCTCAGAATGTGAGGCATTTGATATTCCCACAGCATGAACAGTGACAGGAGAAAATACTAAAAATAAGAAGCCACATCAATGCAATCTCTGCCTCTCTGTATCAGGGACTACAGAGAAACAGAGAGAAGGGATATGGTGGTAGCTCTCTTTGGAGATTACTGGATCATCATAGGATCATAGGATGTAAGGGGTTGGAAGGGACCCAAAGAGATCATCGAGTCCAACCCCGCTGCTGCAGCAGGACAATACTGCCTAACATAGATCACAGAGGAACACATCCGCACAGGCCTTGAAAGTCTCCAGAGAAGGAGCCTGAAAAGTTACTGGCCTGAAAAGTTACGTGAACGCTGGGACTAGTCAGAAGAGAAAGGGAGAGAGGGAGCAAATCATGAGAAGCAAGACTCTTAGAGATTTAGAACCATAACTGTCAATTTCTCACAGAAAGGCAAATTACTCTCAGAAGTCACTGTGGGATCAAGTCACAGAGAAGTCTCTTCTCTGTGACAAATAAAATAATTGGCACTTCTTCCATTATATTATTATACTTACAGAGACAAATGACTGACATTTCAAATATAGGAAGCGTGCATTCAGCAGCCACCTGTATCCCTACCCTTCTAAAATCCTGTAAATGTCAGAGGCTCCCATTTCCAAGTCTTCTGTACAATAAAAGTTCTCAAATTTTTATCTAGCAACAATTTTCCTACTTGGTAATGTTTCATTTACATTACTTGAGCTATTCTAATTACTTGAACAATAATCAAATGTAAATCTTCAGCTTTGTTCACTGTCTCTTAAATTAACTGCCTCATATTACAAATACTGAGAACAGTTCTGAGGACATATTAATATTTAACTCTTCATTACATTGGGCTAAAGGACGAAGGTGTAACCCCCTGACACAGCATTGCCTAAAACTGATATACATAATTCATCCCATCCATTTGCAATACAAGTTGTCTTGATGAGGAAAAAAAAGTAGGCATGGTGAGGTTCTAGTTGAAGATGGGATCCTGTTCTTGTTTCAAAGAAAAATCAAATACATTCCTTTTCTGGGTCTGATTTCTGTATGGAAGGTTTAAAACTAACAGCAGACTGCTTAATTCTTCTTGCTTTCCAGCTAATACTGCTGTCCAACTGCCCCTAATATCAGGCCAGGTTTAATGCTTTCCATGGAGCACCTTATGTATCTGCTCTTTGCTTTCAATAACCTAGTACCTTCTCCCAGAACTCTGAACAACCAGGCTAGGGCTCAGCATTCACCTAAACATTCCCTTCTCAACCCAGACAGAAAAGTACGTGTACCTTAGCCCGGCTGCATTAAAAATGTTACTTACATCTCTGGCATCTCCAGACATCTTTACTTAAGCTACTGCCCTCAAACTCCTTGACTTTTTAAAGCAAAGCAAGAATATTTAATTATACCCATACTAAAGGCTAGGGATTCTCTTCAGCTGAAGATTTGGATATGGTTTGTCTTCCAAATAGACTTCTGCTATGACCTCAAAGCAGCACAGGAAATTACTTCCGCTGGGTACACAAAATGAAGCATTGGAATACACATTCAAATAGCACACTGAACACCTTCTCAGAGACTTCCATATCTGTCATGGTAGGCCTGAACAGGCCAAAATAGGCTTATACATGTACTGGCTTGCCCAAATACGTTTTTCTGTTCTCCCTCCTTCTGCTATAGGGAGAAGCAACCGTGGGAAAGAGGATGAAGAACCTGGAGCAACTGCATCTAAGGAGTCTGGTTTGCTCAGACTTGTTTTGCTCCTGTTTACATCCTATGGTAAACAAGGTACACACACCTGGCTTGTGCCTGCCTCGTGCAAGGCCTATGTTCTTCCCAAATTTGGGTGAAGTAAGCCTATGGCTTCACCTAATATAGTTAAGCTCGGCTAACTGCCATTCTGATTGGCTATTCTGTGTCCAAAGGCCCATCAGTCTCGGGCTGTATTGCTAAAAAGAGATGAGCAGGTAACACAATGTGCTCTGCCACTCATTACATTCATGCTTGCCTGCTGCTGCCATTGCTCTCTGCTTCTGGCAGTGCTACGCCTCACTGCCTTATTGCCTTCTGCAGCATTATGCTTGGCTAAGCTATAAGCTAGCTCTGCCACAAAGTAACAAACTGATACTCTGGGTTTGCCTGGAAACTGCCTGCCTCGAGTTTACCACGAATAGGTATAAATGCCTACACACGATAGTCCTGAACAGCCAGCGTGACATCGTGCTAAGACTGCACATTGCAAGACATCCTGCATACACCTGCCAAGACAAGGAGCCCAGCAAGGGACACAGAGATCATCCAGAGAAATCAGGATACAGTCAGAGACCGTCTGCCTCCTTTCCCCAGCAGCCTGGGAAGTCTGGGAAGAATCAGAAGCCACAGAGACTAATATGACACCAGCAGAACTCCCTACAAGTGCTTTGGGTACTGTCTGAAGCTATAGCTAGCCCCACAAGTCTGGAGCTAGTATTTGTGAATAAATACATAAAGCCTCTTGTAATTCACCTAACCTTCTGCCACAAGCAGAAAGGAGCTTACCGAGTCCATCTGGTATACTGACCACAGGAACCTTCTCTTTCAGTTCAATTGGGTTTAAATGTTTATATTGTTGTCTAGCTATTTCTTAGGTATCCTTAAATCCTATGTTATCATTTGTATAATGTATCCATGACCACTGCAAAAGAACCAATTAGTATTAAAATTAGTGGTCAGGGGGGCAAGACTCCTGAATATTTAAAATTAATAAACAATATTAACTTTTTGATAAATACTATCTCGCAATCAATTAATTACCCCCTGCATATGTCTGTAAATGCATATGTCTGTAAATGATAGTATCAAACCATTGCTCCAACTGTACTGACAAGAATTATGCTCAGGGTGAACTGGTCACATCTGAATACAAACCAAATGCAGGTCAATTTAACAGTGCTTTGCAGATGCAACACTCCTGAAGCATGAAAATACTGAGGGCAAAGTTAAGGAAGCAACTCCAGGAAGCAGCTCTTTTCCGGAGTTCATCAAAGGTTCTTGGACTGAATTTTTTGCAGTTTGGAACATCCTGTCCACTTACCTTTCAGACACTTAGCTAAAATCATGCTGAACAAGCTCATCATTAGTAACCAGCTCGTTCTGCTTCAGGAAAACGAGTCTTCCATAATAATTTACAACAATCTGCTCTGCAAGACTTCAGCCAAGTCCAAACCTCAGGCAAAACCGAAAACTCGGCGACAAAAAGACCACCTCATTTCAGACTTCATTAAAATTCCTGTGCTCCCTTCTACAGACTAATCAGGCTAAGGACACCAAACAATACGGAAGGGTTAATTTTTAATCAGCAACCAGGAGCATGAGGAGTGAATGCAAATGCTGTCACCCAGCACTGGCTCTAAAGACTGAGTAAGGAGACTCTCAGATAGCTCTCTCAGCAATGATTTACAAACACTAATCCTTCAACGGCAGCTCACAAAGATGGCCTGATTGATAGCAACATCTTGTGACATCTGGGGCCTTATGCTTTCTTGCATCCAGCTCAGGATTTTAGATTAAATTATCATTCCTTCATCCTGAGTCAACAGGTACAAGGATTTATGACCAAACTTGTCTGGCTTCCATAGTTTTCTCAAGACAAAACTGCAGCTTTCTTTGTTGGAGCTTGGGAGATCTATTTTTTGGAAATTTAAAAATCAGATTAGGTACTGTATCTGAGCATGCCAAAGCCTTAAACGCAAACAATGAGATAATTCTTATTCTCTATGCTAATATTGACTTAGATTTTGCCTGATACCAGACAGTAACTAGAAACAGGGTTTTACTCAGCTTGAGAGACAAGCAAAATTCTGTGGCCTCACCATTTGTAACACCATTGTGCCTCAAGAACAAGCCAGAGACCTCACTGAACTGAGTGCTCTATGTACATAACGAAGACATAATACCAAAAGCTTGATGTTTCAGAGCTCCAGCTTTTAAATACCGATTCATTGACATTCATCCTACCCTCCCCTGATGTTTGTACTACCACTTACATACCACAGGGACTTACTCAAGTAAGACTGTGCATAGATACCACAAAAGTGAATAATCAAAAACAAAGAAGAGGATGCACCTTAGTGAAATGACTACAGGTAAGACAAGCAGCAAGGCATCCAGTTATGGGACCAGGAACCAGCAAAACCACCATCCTTAGCTAACAGATCAGAAACATAGAGACAAAGAGACTAAAAACCTCCACAAAGCAAATTAGTTGCTACAGATTGAATTTATTTTATGAAGCTATTTATTTAAGCTCCTACAATTAACAGAGAGATATATCTGTAGCAATGGGTTGTCCCATGTGCCTCTGGAGGTGGCTCCCCTTGTTTCCACTGACCACCAAATCTGGATGGGTTGGCAACTGAAGTTACATTAAATAAATCCTGGCACAGCAAGGAAGCGAATCTCAACATTTGTTTCCAAGCTCTAATCACTAATTACAAAGGTTGTAAACGCTCTCCAAAGAACAGAGAAAGATTTAATTACTTTTTGCTTTAAAGAGATTTCCAGAAATAAATTTATATTTTATCCTGTTTGTTCTCAGATTAGCATGGGGATAGGTTTAATTGGGCACAGTGGGGAAGTTAATATTCTTGGGTGAATTTATGCAGAGACTTAGATCCTTGGCCACCCTACAGACATCGCATGTGGCATAAATTAGCACAACATCTTTCCTGCTAATGAACAATGAGCAACCTTTTTTTCCAGTAATTTTTTCAAAAGTTAATCCATATAGAATTTCTTTAGACCTCTCAAGAAATTATCCACAAACTTATAGCAACAGACTTTTAAATATGCTTTGCTTCTCACAATGAAAAAGAGAGCTCTGTTCTGTTTATCTCTGTCATGCACAGACATACACTGCTTTTAACGCAGCAAGTTCTTGTAGGTGAAAAGTACAAACCTCTCTGCTACGCTCTTGTTTTCTCCAGAATGAATTTCAGGTTCAGGGAATCAGAGTATTCCACAGGGTAGGTCTGGATGGATCATAGAATCATAGAATCACCCAGTTTGGAAGTGACCTCTGAAGGTCATCTAGTTCAACCCCCTGCAGTCATCAGGGACGTCCTCAACTAGATCAGGGTGCTCAGAGCACCAGGCATGGGGCTCCAACAACCTCTCCAGGCAACCACTCCCATTGTAAAGAACTTTCTCCTAACACCCAACCTAAATCTACTCTTCTCTCTTCAGCCGTCTTGCAGGCCCTCTTCAGGCACTGGAAGGTAGCAATTAAGTCTCCCTGGAACCTGCTCTTCTCCAAGATGAACAACCCCAGCTCCCTCATCCTGTCCTCAGAGCAGAGATGCTCCAGCCTCCTTACCATTTTTGCAGCACTCTTCTAGACCCACTTGATCAGGTCCATGTCCTTCCTGTACTGAGAGCTCCAGAGCTGGATGCAGCACTCCAAGTGTGGTCTTACAGAGCAAACGGGCAGAATCACCTCTCTTGACCTGCTGGCCAAGCTTATTTTGATGCAGCCCAGGAAACAATTTGCCATCTAGGCTGCAAGCACACACTAGGCTGCAAGCACACACTGTCCAGCTTCTCATCCACCAGCACCACCAAGTTCTTTTCCTCTGAGCTGCTTTCTATCACCTCTCCAGCCAGCCTGTCTTGATAGTAAGTGTTGTTCTGATGCAGGTGCAGGACCCTGCATTTGGTCTTGTTGAAGCTCATAAGGTTCACCTGGATGGATAGTTGATCACCTCTGCTACCTGCTCATCCCCATATATACTCTGGTTTATGCCACCCAAAATCAAATGTCCCAAAGTGCTGACCAAAACATTCTACTTCTTTTCTTCCAGAACTAGTTCTAAATTTTCATAAATAACAATTTTCTTTCTTCTTTTTTTTTTTTTTTATCATCCACATCAACTTTAGCAGTTGTTTCTTCTTCTTTTTTTTTTCTTCCTTTTTTGGTCTCAAATGCAACTTTCTACAAAGGAATTAAGAAACTATGGAAAAGTGACCAGCTTTATCTATACATAGATTTCAAAACCAGACATGCATTATTTGTTGCATGAAGGAATGCTACAGATCCAGTATATCAAAATGCAAATAAAACTCACTATCTTGCTGGATGTTGTTCCTACTTTCCCACTACAGGTTAGCCACGTGTTTCTCTAAATGAAACTGTAATAACCTAGAAAGACTGGAAAATTTCTAGTGGCATTTGCAGGTTTCCAGAAATGCCTCCCTCCAATTTCTACATATGTGCAGTAACAACATCAGCAGGCACATCTGCCACTGTGTTCTCTTTACAGCAAGAAGTTGAATGCTCTACTCTGTTCTTACAAGCCTAGTTTTCAAGCCTGCAGATAGTTGGCTACATCCCATCTCTCTGAGGCAAGTTCTAATGAAAACTGTGTAAATGTAGGCTCAGGGGAAAAAAAAAACCAGCTACATTTGCATTGTCCTAAAAAAAAAATGAGAAGCTAGATTTCTTCTTCTGTATTTCCCACTACTTCCATTACTCTGTTAGTACCAATCTACCAAACATGATGTACGAGCTTGCCAAGGAAAAGAAAAAAAAAAAGGAAAAAGAAAAATGGGGAGGGAGAGAAAAACCTTTAAAGGAGGAAGGTTTCCTCAGAAAGCTGTAATTTTAAAAGCATTTATCTTGAATCATGGTCAAAATAAGAATGATGGCTGCTGCAGCTGCAATCTATTTCAGCTACTGTTTCTTTGCTGTGCTTCAACAGATGTGTGCTGAAGATGAAACACAAAATCATATTTGCTGTGGATATACTCAAATGCACAGCAAGTCTTCCCAGAAGCCAAGCAGAACAGGAAACAGAGCTGCAGCAGTCATTTTAACCCAGAGCAATTAAAAGATCACACTTTTAGTCTCTGAAAGGAAAAGCACATGTACTACACACACACACACACACACACTCCTCTGACCTGACACAAACAGGGACCCAAGGGATTGTGTCAAGAGACACAAAGCATTTCTGTCCTAGCACCATGTCCAGATGGACAAAGATTTACCACCTCTGAAGCAGTGCCCGATATTTTTAGTGTGCTCACATCCTCCTGATACTTTACTGTGATTTACAAACAATAATTTCCTTTACAAAAAAGAAGCACTGAGCAATTTGATAAGCAGGAAAGAAAGTATAAAATCCTGCAGTAATCACTTCCAAAGCAGTCACTCATTATGGCAAAGAGGATTAAGACTGCAGCTTGTTGGATAAGCAGATGAGCTCTTACAAATTAAGGAGGAGGCTACTTCCTTGGCAATGCAAAGGGCCAAATGCTGATATTAAGATGAAAAAAAAACCACCATGGACAATAAAAGCCTGATTCTGTGATTTGCTAAAGGTCCAGACTAATAATTACTACAGAGCTGGGCTTTACTGTCTTATTCCAAGAGTTTATTCTATTTAATACTTCTAAACTCCGAGTAATCCCAAGACAGAGAGATGCAATCAGCTTCTTTGCAAGATCTTTTACTTTCCCAGCAGCTGGTTGTCGCTACACCTGACCAGGATCAAGGTGGATCCAAGCCTGTGGAGCACTGATGGGCCATGTCCAGCCCCATCAGACTGAGGTTCTCCAGCATTCCTGCCTTCTTCCAGCAGGGTCCATAAATCTGTATGGAGAGGCTCAGAAACAGCTTTTCCACACTCTTCCCTCTCTGTTCACAACGAGCTGTACACAGATAATACTGCTTTCATATACAAGAATCCAATCCCCTCATGTGGCAGTTCTGAAATATTCCAAACCACAGATCCTTCAAAACATTTTACATATGAATGGGACATTGTCAGCTCCCTCCGACCCAGGCTGCACTTCACCACACAGAGGAGTAAAACACACATTAGCACTATAAAACTTCATCTCAATTAGCATAATCTTCATTTCCATTATAGAGTCCGGCTATACAGCCAACCCTGGGTGAGGTACTGAGCACGCTGGACCTGTTTTTGTCTAAGAAGAAATTCCCCAAACACAAGAAAAGCATTCAGAATGGTGACTGTATGAGCTTTCAGCACCTGCTCATCTTTCAACAGCTCTATCCCCTTCCTCCATCTCCTTCCATTGCTGCTATCCTGCCAATGAGTTCAACTGACACCTTCTGACCTACTTTGTCTACAGCAAGGAAATGCAGTCACGCCTCACACATACCGAGGTGGACTGGGCCAAGCACACGCAGTCCACCTCCTGAAGCCACATCCAAGGGGAAAAAGGAGTGAATGAGGAAAGATCTTTCTGTGATTTTGAGAGCATTTAAAGGGGAACCAAAATAGGCAGCGGTTGCAAGAGATACATATTCTGGTATCACTACCAAATAGAATGTTGGATAGACCAAGAATTTTGAATCAACTGAGACTTCCTCCAAATACAGATATGCTGCATGGCATGGGATAGATGCTACATAGATACTTAGAGCAGAGGCCATTGCGCAAGTAGCTTTCTTCTGCACTAACTAGGAGTGAAGGAATCACACAGTATTTCAAGGTTCAGTTTCTGAGGCTCCATAATACTGAAGAACTTCATAACCTTTACTGGTAAGAACAATATTTCAAAATTAGCAGGCAAAATAATAAGCTTTGGTTTTAGTCACTAGTAGCCTGCCAATCGCATTCTGAAATTTCTATTAATGTTGCAGCTGGTGATGAACAAGTGCCTAAAATACAGGACTGCTCTGACTGTACGGCTCTGAAGAAGACAGGCAACAAAATTGCTAGACAGAGCCACAGCCTTAATAAAATGATTTTCTACAGGAAACAAATGCTGCTCTAGCGTTTGTGAGATCTCATGCAGAGAGGGATACAAAGAGTAGGAGAGAAAAAATAAAAGGAAAGCATCTTTTTCAGAAGACTTCCCCAGGGTAATGCCAATTAAGTTATACAGTGCATCTTTCAGAAAGACAATTCATTTCTGAATTTGTCAACTTAGGAAACTGATTGGATGTCAAACTCTCCAAACATACCCCTTTTGCTAAGCTGAACTGAGCTATCTTCACCCTCCAGCCACTGGATCTTGGGCAAGCATGGCTCCTCATGGCTATAGCTCTCATCCCACTAATGCAGGAACCCACATGTTGTGATGAAAGGGTCCCTTAACTTTCCATCATTCTGTGGTAAGTCTTCTAGGCAATTCTGTGGACGGATTTCTTGCTAACAGGACATGAACTGGTAAGCAACGAGCAACCCTGTGCAGAGTGTCCTTGGATCCATCTCAGAGGCAGGAAACCAGGCGGTAAATAACAGTACCCCACATGCAGCTGCAAGGAGGCAGAGACGCCAGCTGCAGGAGGCTGACTCTACAGGTTGTTATTTTAAGTTGACCTATTTGTACCACACACATAACCTTAACCCAATCTGTGCCTTCCACATGTACCAATCTTTAAGTTAGCTGTGCACGCCGCTTCCAAGTAAGCATATAACTCACTGTAACATGGAAATAAATGGAGAACGATTACCTAACCGTATTGGTGGCCCAACAGTCGTTCATCTAGGGTGCAATGCCAGCACAATTCCTCATTTTTCTTGCTTTCTTCTGAGTATGTTCAATGACAGCACTACAAGCTGCTGAGAGCAGGGTGTCCTCTCAGCACACAGCACCAAGATCTGGTCAACCAAGGTTCCCATGGGAAGTGCATCTGCTTAGTGATAATTTCCCAGTTACAGCTATTTTTACAAACTAGCAAATATTTTTTTAGATCAGCATGTCAGATTGATAGGCATTCACTTGCTAATTTAACTTCTGGTTTATTCATTCCCATATGCAACTTCTTAGGAGTAATTCTGATATTCAGATATTGCATCATTTTAAAAAAGAGCGTCACCAGCTTGGAGAACTAATTTTAAAACACTTATTTGTGAAAAGATGTTTAGGCTACTTGTCTCTTGTTAACCTTCCAAGCTGCAGAGAAGGCTTCTGTGATGTTAGTCTTGTTCTGCTCTCAACTCTGCGTGGGTTAATTTTATCACAAGTTCTTGAAAGCTGAAACGGTGAAACTGCATTTTAATTGAAAATATTTTACACTTTCAGCTTAAAAATATGAAGCAGAACAAAAATTACAGTTTAAGTGATGCTTTCTCAAGCCACAGAGTTGAACGGCAGATAGGACTGACCTGGAGGGAACAACCTCACAAAGCTGCTGCTTCTAGGAGGATAATCCTTACATTTTATACTGAAAACTCCATTTGTCTTCATTAAATATTAATCAGTCATTACCAAGCAGTTATATATAAAAGCTGTGTTAAATAATAGAACCCAACAAGTGAGAAAATCTGATCTGATTTCAAATTTACAATAAGGGGTTGTCACACATTACCCTTTTCCAAGTTGAGATAAATGATCTCAGCTTCATGAACTCAAACAGACCTCTGTCCTTCTACACGGCTGAGAATTGCACCTGAACTGTCTGCAGCAAAAGGGAGATTTACCGAGATAGACTGCTTGAGCTCTCAGCAGGCAATGCAGTCAAAGCATTTTATTCAGCTGGGAAGGACACCATTTGTGTGCTTATGTGGAGCTATTCATGCAGGTATGATATGAGTGATTGTATTACACCCAGGTATGAGTGAATATATTGACGGTGGCATTGCACACCATGTTTCCCCCACCACCTGGTATTCTTTTATTCTGCAATAACTTCAATTTCAAGAGGTGCAACATGCTGCATTATGTTTTACTGTTCAAAACCAACAACTAAATAGCAGTTTATTTTGGTTTCTCTTTTCCATTCTCTGTATTTTGCTCCTATCCACTTCACCACACGGTTTCCAGGATGAAAGCTGAAGTGATATTCTAAGAAAACAGCAATGTGGGGTTTTTGTCTAATAGTAGTCTCTTATTTAATTTAAACCTTTTTTCCAGAACACACTGCTTTTCAGTTACTCTACTTAATCAAGCTCTTGACATGGTATTTTCCTGTCAAAACCTGTTCTATAGTTCTGAAAACTTTATGGCCCTCCTCTTTGATCTTTCCTTCCCCAGTCCCCTACTGAACTATTCCATTTAGCACTCTGCTGCTGCCCCTACATGCCCCTGCCAATCATTTTGGCTCATTCCCTGCTAATCATTTTTCTTCCCTCGCTTATTCTAGACTTCTACTACTGTCTACCTCCCTCTCACCACATTCTCAATGCAAAAAGACAAGAAAATCCCCAACTTGCTCAATAGCCAGGGCACCACACCAGGAACTCAGGTCTCACTCAACCAGAGCAAGAGGTAGCAAAGGACAGAAGAAGTGGCAAAGGGTGGCAAAGAAGAGGAGGTAAGCTATGTGTAGGAGCTCAGTTGCTCAAGAGGAATCAGGAAGCAGTCCTCTCCTGTGCCCTTCTAGGTTTCCAAGGCTTTAATCTCATCTCTGAGCCTGGCAGCCCTTTTCCATCCTCTCAGTGTCCCACTCCCAGCTCAGCATTGCCACTCCCCTTTTCTATTCCCAGGAGGTCCTGTCCTCTCCGAATCCCCTACATTAGCTACAACATGTCAAAAGTAAAATAGTGAATAAGAGGCTTGAGAGGCAGGCAAATTACAACACCAAGAACTATGTACACCAAAGGGAGGCCAAAAGGCATGCCCAGTTTTATTTATGGTTTTCACTCAGTGTTTTGTTTTTCCTGCAGTTAAGGCAGCTAAAAAAGATGCCAGAGTTCGAAGTTGAGAGCAATGTCACAACACACAAAGGGATGATCAGACGAGAGGTCTGACAGCAATGCTGCTGAGCACTTTGCGGCTTCTCAATAAAAAGTAGGTTTTCCTTTCCATTTTATGCACAGTTTCAATTCTCTATCTCAAATGTTTAAACAAAGAGCAGTCACCTCCCTGTACAACTAAAGGCTGTGAGTACGGAAAGCAGTCCAAGACTTTACATGTCACTTTCTGAGAGGCTGGACAAGAAATACAGTTACTAAGGCTGCACTCCAGCTAGTGTCAGGAAGAAAAGATTTCAGGCAAATACAAACTGTCTTAGGAATAAAGACTGCCTTTACCTCAGCTATGAATGTTTCCTTGAAATGGGAACCCTGAAGAGAAAAGAAAATTAGAAGACCTCAGGGTGACAACTGCACTGTCATTAACCTTGAAGAAACCACTTTTGCTGCACTGCATTTGTGGCTTCTGTCAAATGTGTGCAAATTTCGAATGAGTGATGCACATGTGTATTTAAAAAACCAAACAAATGCAAGCCAGTAGCATTGACTAATTTACTACTCGAGACCTTAGCTCTATTCTTTTCTTCTTGTTTTGCACTGTACACAAAATACCAAGGGATACAAAGGCTGTAGATGAGGATATATGTGAATCTGAAAAATCAGAGCTTCTAATCGCCCTGAGGTAATTGCAATACAAAAAGAAAGGAGTGTGGGGTAAAGGTAACCAATGATTTTACTTAGATCCTCTCACATGAGTAGGATTTGTTCCATGCTCTGCAGATGTTAATTTGTGTCCTCCTTGTACTATGGGGAAATTAAAATACAGGGTGGTTTGCTCTGTACTCTGCTTACAATGTCAAGGCAATTTAACTGTTTCTGTTGCAGCTGTGCTGCTTCCCTTCAAAGCAGCCCACCCTAGCCTCAGCACTCAGAGGACCTTATTTAACTCCTGCCTCACTGAGGAATGTCCTTTTAAGTAGGAGGCTCTCTTTGCTGTCCTCTTGCCACAGTATTAATGCTGCTAAGCAATGGAATTCAAATAAACTGTCCTAGGTTAAAGTTCAAGCTCTCAGGAATAGTATGTTTGGGGATTTGGTGCAAGCTCCTCCATAAGCTTTCTTTCCTTTTGAGCTTTTTTCTCAAAATACCCTGATGACACCATCCAGCTTTCCAAATACCACCCCCATAACAACTACTGCTACACACCAGCCTCCAGCTGGACAACGCAGTGTCAGCCACCTCTTTCCAGAGCTGTTTCTCTTCAAAATGTCCTTGCTGGAGCTGGTTCTTTGAGTTGAGGCTTCTTTGCATGGAACAGGGTGGGAATACAACATATTGCACGCAAAGAAGCCTTGGTCAGCTGGGAGCTGAATCTTCTGGTCTCTCTCTCTGGATGGTATTCAGGGCTGGGGGCAGCTTGAAGCTCACTTCAACCTGCTTGTCCCAAATAATAGCCAGCAGTCAGGTCATCCTTACCCACAAGCCAAATAAAACACACAGGGCATGGAGAGAAAGGGGGAAACAAAACAAAAGCACAGGGAGTCCCAAATAAACATAAGGGTTTCTCTCCTTCATCTGTTAGCTGTTTCTACAGCCAAAACACAGAGCTAAGCTATGTACATGACTAAAGTTTCCTGGACACGGGGTTTCCCAATGCTATTTGTCTAATCAAAAAGCCAACAAGCTATATCATGGATTTTTATTGCAAGGACAACACTGGAGGAAGAAACCACAAAACTTCATTTCCTTTCTCCCATGTTTTTCAAGTAGCATCTGTTTGCTCAATGCAGCCAAAACAAAATACAGGCTTCCTTCTTCCCTTTAAACTAGAGATTAAGATACTCAGATAAACTTTAACGTTGAGAAGTAAGTGACCAAAATGATTCTTCCAAACCCAAACAGCATTCCTACTCCTTGTTATCCAGACACAACATGAGAAGAGCTGTGCTAAGCTCGCCTGAGCTCTGCAAACTTCTACAGCAGCAGCTCCCTCCCATCAATGCCATTTCTTCTCACACCAAAGCTTAGGTCAGGATTGAAGAGCCAGGGGGAAATGTCTGAAGCACAAAAGGTCTTTTACTGGCCACATCAAGCACAATATGAGAGACAGAAATGGTAAAAGCCAAAGGAAGATTTTCAGCTTCCCAGCAAAAAAGTAGCCATTAAGAGCAGTCATCAAGGCCAGGCGTCAAGCTACCCGTGTGCAGGGTGCCAGCCGGCCCCACTGCTTGTCACTTGGTGAAATCACCCTCTACACGCTAACCTCTCAAACAAGCACTTAATACATCTCACTGCCCAAATCACACTGAAAGGAGGTAAGAGAGATGAACTGCAGGCCACCCGCAATGGTCACTAATGATGCAATTTATTTCTAGCAGATATGACATCGCATAACCAGCATTACGCTGTGACTTGAGAAGTGCAGAATGCAGCAAGAGCAAACACTCTTTCCTCCCTAAATCACCTTCCCCTTCCCATGACCTCTCTTCTGCAACTGAGTAAAAGTTTTTTTAAATGGAAGAAAATGGGGAGAAAATGCCAAAGCTAAAGTAAGGCTTAGAATCATATCATAGAATGGTTTAGGTTGGAAGGGACCTCAAGGATCATCCAGCTCCAACCCCCTGCCATAGGCAGGGACACCTCCCACTAGAGCAGGCTGCTCAAGGCCTCATCCAGCCTGGCTTTAAACACCTCCAGGGAGGAAGCATCCACAACCTCCCTGGGCAACCCGTTCCAGTGTCTTACCACCCTCACTGTAAAGAACTTCCTCCTAATATCCAGTCTAAATCTCCCCTCCTCCAGCTTAAACCCATACTTAACAAAAAGGTGTTTATATTCAGCACAAAGTAGAAAAAAAACAACAACTTTAAAACCAAATTCTGCTTCCTATCCCTTTTCAATGACAGCCTTTACAGGAAAGATTGGTCCAACTTACTTGCCTGATTCTGCTGTCACTACACAAGCACTACTGGGATTGCACTGTGTCACACCCAGGTTATTCTAAATACAAATTCCATGATCTAGCACTAAACACGGCAAGTTTCCTGAAATATGGCTGTTTCCTAAAATACAAGCTGGTACCACATTGCTAACTGTAGCCAAATGCATGACCAAGCCATGTCTATCCAAACCGCTTCAAAAGAGAGAGCAGCAGCAAGAAGAGACTGCCAAGCAGGGACACACAGCCCAGATTTTGAATGCAAGCACAGGTTTATTATTAGGTTGCTCTTTTGAGATGTACTACCAATGCCTTGGCTACACTGGATAAAAATAAAAGCAGAGTGCATCCGCCTACCCTGATGCAAGCTGCTGCCCGTGCTGCAAGGCGAGGAAGAGCACCCAGCTGGAGAGACGCATGCTGAGAAACCCTGCTGCCTGGTGGCTGGGGTCCTGTGTGGGTAGACACAGCCTGCCAACCACAGCCCTGGGCAAGAGGGAACAGAGACACAGGTCACACAGATGCCCAGCTGGCTCTTACCACCACCACACACAGAAAGAAGAGAGTGGCAGAGGACTTTAAGGAAAAGAGAACATGGCCACAAGTCAACTCCACTGTCACCTTCTGTGCAGCAATATTAGCTCTGAGTTGGCTGGCTTCAGGTCAGACTTTACTTTCCAGATCACGCAGCAAGGCACAGAGGAGTTTACACTCTGTGGAGTGTAATTCCTCTCTCTGAGGAGAGTAGGGAATGCAGGACGCCAAGCAAAGCAAGTCAAGCCAAGGTCACTGGTACCAGTGCTGTCACACTGCATCATCTCTGCAAACATCAATGAGTCCACTCTCAGTAATGTGAAGAAAAATATCCCCTTCAGAGCAAAAGCCTGGAGCTGGACCAAAAACCATGGGGGAAGACCCAGAATAGAGCTAATAATGTCACTAGAGTAAAAAGATGCTATTGAGGATTATATCCATATGGAAGAGAGACGCAAATTTATCACTGGTATATAGAAATAATTTTCCATGTGTAAAATCTGAATTTCACTTGGAAGCAAAGAGAAAAACTTCAGAACTGTTGCAGGTAGCAGCAAGAGCTGTTGTCTTTCTCAAATGTACACAGCAAACTACTACTCACATGACTCAGCATTGCCTGCTTCTGACCTTCTTTCCCTCTGCTAAGAGTGATGTCAAGGATTCTTGCCTCAGAGAACTTTTGTATTACTAAACTGGAAAACAAATGGCATTTTAAAACAAAACTGATGAAAAAACACATCACTGCTGCAACTGAGCACTCAAGAACATCTTCAGCAAAAATACTCATATTTCTTACTGAAAAAAAAAACAAACCCTAATTATTATTTCTCTGTATTTAAAATCTTATAGAACAGATCTTATTTATTTATCGAGAGCTAACCAATCTGACTTGAGATGTGTCTAATCCCATTACAGTTTTCCTCCATATCATCATCCACCTCAACACTAGGAGACACTTCTTTACAGTGAGGGTGATGGAGCACTGGAACAGGCTGCCCAGAGAAGTTGTGGAGTCTTCTTCTCTAGAGACTTTCAAAACCTGCCTGGATGCATTCCTATGCAGCCCATTCTAGGTGATCCTGCATTGGCACAGGGGTTGGACTTGATGATCTCTGGAGGTCCCTTCCAACCCCTAACCTTTGTGAATCTGTGAATCATCATCAAACACAAGCACTTCTTGAAGGCAATGGGCTTGAGTCTTGGGGCAAAATTCTTGTTCAGGAAGCAAAGGTGCCCCACAGTTTATAACTCCCACTGGAATTTACTTCTGAACTCTACTTTTGCTCCCTTACAGTCTTCCTGTGTAACCTTCTGGGTACCACTTCAGCTCAGCTTCAGCAGCATAGTGAAGTACATCATGCATGTGAGTTGAAAATCAATGCAAGTGTATCGATGCAGTCATGACTTGCTGAAGGTCAGAAAACAAACTGGTGACAGAGCTGGAAATAAAACAGAGACCTCTTGATCTCAGGATCAATTTCTTTAACCTCCAGGCCACATTTGCATGAATTAACAAGGGAAACAATTCATCTGCAAGTGGTCTGAATCATTCTAGTGATCAGGTAATGTGTCCCAGTTCTGTCATTGTTACATGTATTGGCTCAGAGCTCCAATTTCCACCCCCATGCCACTTGCCCAACAATTTCTGTCCTTGGGAAAAAGTAATCAAGTATGATAAGGATGACAATCATAATTAGCTTAAAATACAGGCCTGATGGCATGTACTGAGAACACATTTTAATATAAAGAGCTAATGTGTAGGGAGCAAGACTAAAGCAACAGAAATTTTAGATTAATTGAATATGGATATTCAAACGCAAATTATGAAAAATGATCATTTCAGGAAGCAGTAGGAATTCCCTTTACATAAATTACTCCTTTAAATATTTAAAATACCACTTCAATCTCAGTAGGAATGAGTGTTTAATATCTGCTCTTCAGTAACCTGACAAAAACATTTGTAAAACGCATTTAACCCAGTTAGCCTCATCCTGCTCTCAAAATATGGGCAAGAGAAGGTGGACAAAGACCAAACAAGGTAAGAAACAATCTGATTTCAGTCAGATAGCTTTGCTGAGCTATCTGTCATTATGTAAATCACTTGCTAGAGAAGAAAGAGACTCGAATGCTTGAAGGTGACTCTTAGTAACAGCAACCAGTTATGAATTATATCACATTAGCACCACTTTGGTATTTTAGAGATTTTCTTTTTCCAATACATTTGTCTATCTTCTGCCATTGTTCACAGCTAAGCAATTACTGGTCTGCTGGGAAGCTGCCAGCTGTCAGTACTTCTGTCAAACTGACACTGCACAAATATGTAAGAGTCCGCATTTCTGATGATGAATTCTTTCCCGCAAGTGTGACAGGATAAATTACTGCCAGCAGTACCTACACAACAACTCCATGGGTCAGCAGGTTTCCCATAAAGAGAGACAGGCAAGGTGAAAGGCACTCTCACAGGATGACAACTGGCATATCATGGAATTTAAAGAGAGGAGTTGCATTCTGGGTTTTTTTTAACACTAAACTTCATTAAAAACCCAACCACCAAAATGCCACAAGCACTACGGCCATGCCCAGCACTTGGGTAACAACGCATGATGAGAGTCAAGCAGAGCTGGGTGACAGGTAGTTATGTGTCAAGGAAGCATGAATACCAACACTAGACTGTTTCCTCAACACAAGGGACTACCTGCTATTTGGGTCTTCCTGAAGCATTTCAGTTTGGATGAGAAACAGATGATGAAGAGCCAGGTACAGCCTTTCCTGCGCATCCAGCCAGTGAGGACATGTGCACTACTGCCTCCTCCCTGCTGTCCTTGATGCTGCAGATGCACTGTGAAGGCAGTCACACTTCCTAGCAATTCTCTCTGCTAGGTCTTCATGACTTCTCCATGTGCCCTTTCCCATCTCTGCTGCCCACTAAGGTAATGTTCACTGACTTAGAGGGAGAGGAATCGCTTCATCACTGAGTAAACCTCCCAGAGGACCAGTTGCAAGCAAGCAGGCCTGAGTAAAATAATTCTCAAGAGTTTTAACCTTCCACGTCAGTATGCACTGATTTTTAATCCTCTTGCTCATCCTACAGACTCACACATCAGGGATACAAATGCAGAGATTGATGTCACATCGATGCAACACAGATGTCAAAGCCACACCACCATAAGCAGTATTTCATATTTCTCATAGTAGTGCTGGTTGCATGTGTCTACTGCCTAAGCCCACCACGGCAATAACTGCTTAACCTGTCCTAACTTATGTCTTTTCCAGCCAAGACCATAGCACGAGCAGTGAATCCTGGTGGGTTTCTGCTCCATCGCCCTTCTCACTGCATTTCTAAGCCATGCCTTGTCCCACTCTGTGAGGGGCAAAGGCAGTGTGGGGTCAGCAAGCTGGTGAATCAACCTCGTATCGAAGTGAGCCTGACCAACCTACTTAAGCAAGCACCCAATTCTTCCACTACCTCTTTTACTGAACTCTCTCCTGACCCATTCATTAAACAAAGCAAGAAAGTACCACCATGGGAATGTGATTAAATTATTTGCTGGAGGAAGCAATGAACAGTCTGAGATCGCTCGAGGTGTACCCTCGATGCTAGCACTCTCAGGCAACAGGCAGAGGTTTCCTTCCAATTGGGAAAAGTGAAGTGCTAGTACCTGTGGGGGGAAAATCCAAGGCCTTTTCCTTGTTCTTTTTAATGATTTCTAGTGTTATCAAAAGACAAAGAGCCACATCTACAACTGGTACAAACCTGAGCAAATCCCCTGACTTTGATAACACTCCAAGAAAGTCCAACAACTCTGATTTTGGTTCCAAAGCCTTCACTACAAATAATAAAACAATAACACTCCATATCTTTGTTCCTATTTAAAAACTCACTTGACTGTCCCAGACAAAACTGAAAATACTTGCTCTCTACTCTCCCAGGCAAAACTAAGAATGTGTTTTCCTCAAATCTAACAGAAAGAACTACATGCCACTTAAAACACCAGCAACCACTGACTGCTGCTACCACTCCTACAGCCGCCTTCCACAACTGTAAGCAAGCAGTTAGTTTTTTTCTTCAGTTTTCTGGACAAATCTATAGCAGACAAAATGAAACAGTGCTCATAAAAGAACAAAATATTTAAATTAAATGTTAGTCATGTTGATTCTCTCAAAGCTGTTACTGACTCATTATTACTAATATAGAATAACAATGTACTAGAGAGCAGCCAAAATGTACAACTTTCCTAAACACAAAACTTTATATATAATGCACATATATAAATCATTTGGAAGACTACGAAACCATAATTGCAGGAAAGACATGTGATACAAAAAAAAGAGAATACAACTTTCCATGGAAATCACACAGACTGCTGAAACATCTATTTAATTCCAAAATAGAACTCCCACAGTAAATGAAAAGCTACCGAAAAATAGCACAAAACCCCTAAAATAGTTCCAAAAACTTAAGAGAAGTAAATCCTCCCAGGGAGACAGAATAGAATAGAATAGAATAGAATAGAATAGAATAGAATAGAATCAACCAGATTGGAAAAGACCTCCAAGATCATCCAATCCAACCCATCACCCAGCCCTATCCAGTCAACTAGACCATGGCACTAAGTGCCTCATCCAGTCTTTTCTTGAACACCTCCAGGGACAGTGACTCCACCACCTCCCTGGGCAGCCCATTCCAATGGCAAATCACTCTCTCTGGGAAGAACTTCCTCCTAACATCCAGCCTAGACCTTCCCTGGCACAACTTGAGGCTGTGTCCCCTTGTTCTATTGCTGGTTGCCTGGCAGAAGAGACCAACCCCCACCTGGCTACAACCTCCCTTCAGGTAGCAGTAGACATAAATGAGGTCACCCCTGAGCCTCCTCTTCTNACCTGGGCACACTGCTGGCTAATCTTCAGCCTAATATCCACCAGTACTCCCAGGTCCCTTTCCTCCTGGCTGCTCTCCAGCCTCTAGCATTGCTTGTGAAGTGCCTAACTGCAGCTCCTCTAGATAACTCAGCCACATGTGGATGATATGAATCATATTTTTAACAGGACAGAGAATCACAAACAAGTGTGAGTCAATAAGGCTGCACAGGTACAAGTAATGGCAGAACACATTACAGCAAAATCCTCTGTGATAATGCAGACCTCGCAGCTGCTCGAGGCAAACACTGGAGAACCATGGAGCGAGAAGGTAAAGCCTGGTGGGATGTTATTTGAACAGCACAGTAAACAGAAACCCCTGCATAAACACCCTGACTTAGTTTTTTGGGGCAAACGGGGAAGGATCTGGGTTAAAGCCTGGAGCCAGCACCCCATATGGCAGTCTGTTTTTGATGTCAAACTCGAAATGGTGTTGCAGCATAGCTGTGTTTCCATCTCAGGGTAGAAGGGTTTGGGCTTGTTCCCACATGGAGTCTTGATCCAAGAGCCAAAGAAAATGACAGCTAGGTCACTGTAGCTTTATGTAGATGTGATCTTACAATTCTGAATTTTGGACTAATTCCTCCCAAAGCTATGCCAAAAAATGGTGACAAATACCAATTTCATTTTTTAGCAGCACATTCTCCTGCAGCCTATGCAACCAAGCCAAGAACACACAAAAGAGCTGAAATGGAACTTACTACAGTTTTAAACTAGGATAGCATTTAAAAACATCTTTAACGTCTTGAGTTCTGTTTGCTTGCCAGATTCAGGGTACAACCAGAAAAACACTGAGATTGTTTTCTCTATGAAATAAAAATAAAAGAAACAGTGACACAAAAAAAGATAGGAGTAAATCTATTTTTTTTTCCCAGTATTTACCAAATTTCTAATCCTAAATTAAGAAATTTATCTGGGTTGAAATACTTTGTTTTTCTAATTATACTTGCCTTGTTAAAACCTGCCACTGAAATAACAAAAGCTATGAAATGAAAAGTCGCAGGATTCTGCCTTTAGCACATGGATTGAACTGGCTGAAGCTATTCTGCAGAGATGACATAAGGAAATACAAGTAACACCAAGAAAGATGAGAAGTAGCAGCAAAAGTAGTCTTTACAGTAGTCATTATTTTAAAGCAAATGGTACTACACCATTCAAAATACTTGTTTGCAAATCTAGACTTTGGAAGATCAATTGCTACACAGCATCCTGTGATAAGGACAGTGCAGACACAAGAAGAGATCACTTTCTTGACTTACATGGCCAGAACCATGGAAGGTAGAGGGTAGGCAGGGAAAATGAGAGGGAAACCAGCTAGCTAATGTGCCAAATCACTGCTACAACTGTGAGCCAGGACTTTTGTAACTGGTGAAACAGGCTTTCAGCAGCGAAAAGAAGGATGTGAACTGAAAGCCCATGAAGCAGATGTAGGTAAGGACACTTCCACAGAACACACTGGGATCAAAGAAAGGTCAAGTATTTTCACACTGGTTAGATCACAGGTGCTGAATAGAGCCAGAAATAAAAGGAAACATGAGAAAAAGCAGCTGTCATTATGGAGGAATGACAAGACATGTAGGGACAAAACAAAGGAGGAAGCACAGGCTGGATTCACTGATGAAAAGAAGACAGGTAGCAGAGACAGGTGGAGTGACAGCGTCAGAGCACAAAGCCAGAGCAGTCTGAGAAACCTGATAGCATGTATGAGGGCAGAGGCTAAAAAGCAGAATTAAAAGAGAAAGTTTTAGTGATCTAAAAGGCTCTTGAAGAAAAGCTTCCTAAGAAGGAAAAAAAAAATGGAAGAAATGGTCTCATACATCTGCATACTGTAATCTGGGCAGGAGACCCACATAAGAATACACAACATATGCAAAATTTTGGATAGGAATATAACATTTGCAGTTGAAGATAATTAATCCATCTAGCTTGGTATCTTGCAACTCATTGTGGCCCCATCTATGTCTCCACAGAAAGCAAAAGTGTCTAATTAAACATCTGGTGCTGTGCTGAACACAAAAGAGAAAATTATTTCCTTAACACCCACCATGGTCTTTCAAGTGATGAGCTCCAGCTAGGGTTATTATCTCAGCCTGCATCAATGCAGTGTTAGTGGTGAGCATATCATTACCATAACCAACCCGAGGTTTAGATATTTGACCAGGGAACTCACTGTGAAGAAGAACACCAGACCAGATCTTTTACACTTCTGATTTCAAAGAACTCATTTTATACAGTGTTTTAACTTCCCTTTGACAGAAGGAAGACTGTGCCTGGTCAGATTGAAGAGTGGATTTTTAATTTTTTCCTCTTTTAACAAAAGCATCTCTGCTCTTCTGCTTCCAGGAGAAAAATAGCTCACTGTACACATGCTCACACGTTACACACTCTTGCTTGGTCATGTAGTCAAGTCTCTTTCACAGAGATCTTTTCAGATCTCTCTCAGACCAGGCTGTGCCTGGCCCTGGGTCTCTCACTTGCAATAATGTGGCATGTTTAAAGAAACACGTTTTTAAAATACTACAATATTTTACCTCCAAGAAATAACACGGTAAGGGCTGACCTCATTGCTGTCTACATCTACCCGAAGGGAGGCTGTAGCCAGGTGGGGGTCAGTCTCTTCTACCAGGCAACCAGCAATAGAACAAGGGGACACAGTCTCAAGTTGTGCCAGGAGAGGTCTAGGCTGGGTGTTAGGAGGAAGTTGTTGCCAGAGAGAGTGATTGGCATTGGAATGGGCTGCCCAGGGAGGTGGTGGAGTCTTCATCCCTGGAGGTGTTCAAGAAAAGACTGGATGAGGCACTTAGTGCCATGGTCTAGTCAACTGGATAGGGCTGGGCGATAGGTTGGACTGGATGATATTAGAGGTCTCTTTCAACCTGCTTGATTCTATGATTCTAAGGAAAGGAAACTGTTTCAGCTTTTCACATCTGGACTCTTACTGAAATGGAACTTGTCGTTGAGCCTGGATAGCTGAACTAGGGTGAAACCTTCTAATTTCTCACCACGAATTAGCAGCAATTACAGATACAGATTCTTAGTAATAAATACCATCTAGCCATATCAAGAATTACAGTAAGTGAAGTTAAATTCTGATCTACATTTCTTAAGAAAAGCAAAAACATGTTGCCAAGCTCTCCTGGCCTGCTGAACAAAGAGTATAACCTCTCCCTCACCGCACTTCAGAAGCTCAATTGCTTTTCCAGTAGAGCTCCTGTAGCTGTCAAATTCTTTTAGATCTATCTTTTTTTATCCTCCTTTAATCTTTACATCAAGCTCTTTTGTACTTCTGACCTCTCTCCAACATGGAATTTTTCATCATCCAACAGGAATAACATGAAGTGGGGAGGCAAAGGGCTTCTCTAAGAAACCAAAGTATCTCCAACAGATGTGGTTCGGCATCTCTGCATTGCACCCTTCTTTTCAGGAATCCTCTTTGCACATGCAGGAGACTTGATGGCCAAACAGCAGAAACCTCTGCCACAGATCTGGAGGCCTTGCACCTCACATGGGACCTGCACTGACAGTGGGACTCCTTCCAACTGCTCAATGTGAAGGACAGGGAGCACAGCCAGTCCCTGCTGGGAGAGAGTTGTTGCTGTGCCCAGCACAGTCCCCACAGGTGATCAGCAGGATATCCCAGTTGGAGAGGACAAGTTAAACACTGAGAATATGCTCACCTGTTGAAATTACAGCAAGAGGGATTAGGTGAACTCTCTTTAAGGATTAAACTTTGTCTTGAAGATCACCAAGGTTTAGCCTCTCTATTCCACTTATAAGTGACATTATGTGTTTGGGTGGACTCAAACCCAAGTCTCATCAATCACTTCCACACACAGAGGAAAATGAGGGGAGGCAGCACACATGCCCCAGAAAAGAATCATCATATTCAGAAGAACACACATCTGGTTTAAAAAAATGCATCTCACAATAATGAATAAAACCAGAAGTAAACTTTCATTACATTTCTTCTGCTTATGTATTTAAAGGACCATAAACTGTGTCCCTCCATTCTCAAAAGCTGCTTAAACTGCAGCAAATGGTTAGAAACTAATCAGGTCTACAAGATATCAATTCATTACCCTGGCTAAAATACAAGTGCTAATCCCTCACAGTCATCTGGCAAGAATGTAAACTTCATTCACTCCATGTTTTGCTTAGGGCTTGCATAAATCTAAGTATTGATTGTCTCACCACTTGATACAATGAAAAGATGATACGTGCGTATTGGAGAAACAAACAAATAGTTATTACAGCAGTAATCAAATGCCAAGCAAAGACAGAATAATCACTTTTTAAGGTTGATTTCAGTTTTTTTCTCAAAAGAAAAAGCATCAGGCAGACCACACTGCATGGGAGGAATAACAGTGGCATTAACGCACACATGCTCAAACTGCCTTTAATTCACATTTAATTTGGTTTAAACCTTATTGCTGTCTACAATTACCTGAGGGGTGGTTGTAGCCAGGAGGAGGTTGCTCTCTTCTCTCAGGCGGCCAGCATGAACGAGAGGACACAGCCTCAAGCTACGCCAGGGGAAATTTAGGCTTGAGGTGAGGAGAAAGTTCTTCACTGAGAGAGTCATTGGCTACTGGAATGGGCTGCCCAGGGAGGTGGTGGAGTTCCTGTCCCTGGAGCTGTTCAAGGCAGGATTGGATGTGGCACTTGGTGCCATGGTCTAGCCTTGAGCTCCATGGTAACAGGTTGGACTTGATGATCTGTGAGGTCTCTTCCAACCTTGGTGATACTGTGATATAGCAAGGGATACTCTTTGCTGTTTAATAGTTAAGAACAGAGTGTGGTTCTGTGCTAGAAGTATGACTGCAGGACACGCCGCCGCTGTCTGCTCGGGGAAAGGGAAGACATCACACGGGAAGGGTTTCATTTCCTAAAAAAGGTTTTCTCACTGCTTTGTACATGCTGCTGCAATTCAACCTTTGTCATCTGGTTCAAGCAATTTCCCAGGCTTTGTTACCCTCACTTTTAGGGTAAAAGGAAGCAAGAGTGGTTATTATTTACTGCATTTACTACATGTCTGCAATAGAGAATTCAATTTAGGGGGCATAAGGGAAAACGTAAGCTAATAAATTGCATGGTCCATGTCTTCACTATCTTGCCCAATGAGACTAGAAGACAACTGGATTCTCTGGGTAATACATTAAAAATTGACTTCATTCCACCCTGCCTACCAATTTCAATACTCTTTTTGCTGACACAAAAGCATAGAAAGAATATGCTAGTTAATTAGATGAATTACAATGATATTGAAAACATCACTTGGAAAGGAGGTTGAACACACTTCCACTTGAGGGATTTGCTGTTTCTCTGCAAAAGTCTGCAATTTCCAAACTTTCCAAATGCAGCTCTTTGCAGCTCTAAAATACAAGGACATCACACAAACAAGCAGAATAGTCTCCTTCCTGTGACTTTGATATCTTTTTCTACAACATGAGTGT
Source organism: Tricholaema leucomelas (assembly GCA_013400475.1). Taxonomy (NCBI): domain Eukaryota; kingdom Metazoa; phylum Chordata; class Aves; order Piciformes; family Lybiidae; genus Tricholaema lacrymosa; species Tricholaema leucomelas. The sequence goes on along the minus strand of WAAF01003199.1, from coordinate 416,408 downwards.
TGGAATACTAAAGTCACTTTGTTCTCACATTTTGCTGTGGTTTGATACTGGATGAATAAAATTCTAAATGTCAATAACTCAGGATAGTTCAAACAAAATAAAAAGATGATTTTCTTTTCCCTTGGCTAAACTACTTGTCTGAGGTAAAAGGACATGAAATAAGATTTCCTGATTTTCTGACTACTTTGCTCTGCTGCAGTAGGTGCATATTGCAGAGCTGCAGCCTTCGTTCATGTCTGAAGCTACCTTTTACTAAAGTGCCTGGTAACTTTTCCTGTGTGTCTGCACTGATGTGTACTGTCCCCCAGAGAAAGCACTCGTGAGGTAAGAAATGACATTACCAAGAAAAGGCAATTTTAAGACATAACTGATCACACTAGAGAATCTGCAGTGCCTTTGCAATTCCTCTTTGTCATCCTCTCTCAAAGAAAGCGAACGTACTTGGAGCTTCTGCATTTCAGATACTGCTAATGTGAGAAAAATTATTTACATTCTGCCTTGCAACAGACAGCCCAAAGCAATGTGCTTTCTGACTATCACAGCCGTATCAGGGAACATATCTGGCATGCTGGCCAGCTGTTTACACTTCCTGCTTGTTCTGGGGGGAGAAGGTTATCAGATGACAGTTCAGGTCAGTTAGAAAAGCTTCAATCTGAAGCCGGCAATCAGTAGCCGATTTTCATTTTTATCCTTTCCACCCGCCCACCCTCAGGTGGGGGAAGTTGTCACCCTCCATCTAAACTTCTGGATGCCTTGCAGAGAGGCTGTGCAAAAGAGATGGCTTCCAGACAGTGGATACAACTTTCCCCAAAAGCACCAAAGCCTCCTTTAACAACAGGTACCAGATATGGTGTCCAGATATGATGCTGAATGATGGCATCTGATGGCACGCTTGCACTCTATGGTGGACAGATTTCTAACACTCTTTCCTTCAAACATAAACAACACATCAGTGCTCCCTTCTTCTCCAGCCTATCACTGGCCTGGCAGAGCAGCCCCTAGATGACAAAGCATTCCTGCATGTGCACACCTGATGCCTTCAGAGCTGCCTCTCAGACAATGGATGGTGCTGCTCAGGCTTTCATCATTCATCTGTTACCCATTCATTTGCTCTATGCCTTGGCAAGTAAGACTGGTCTCTCAGGTAGGTGCAGGGCCACGTTTTCATAAAACATGCTGCCCAGGCACGCGACAGATAAGGAATTATCTTGCCAAATCCAGACTGCAGAAGAGATCATGATTCCCCTGAGGGAGAAGGAAATTCTCTAAAGCTACTACTCAGCTTAGCATAAAGAAATTAGCAAATCTTTCCTCTGACATTAAAGTTCTGGCACATGCTGCGTTCTCACACGTAAACTACTTTTTGACAGAAAGAGAAAGCACTTCCTAAAATTTGTAATGAATCTTTATTCTTGAAAGAAATGTGTTCTGCTACTGCCTTTGTCAGGCACCAAAGGTACCCAGCAACTGTCTCAAAGACAGCAAAGAGGCTTCCTACAGCTCCTAACTGGGGCACAGAATGGGTTGTTACAGATGGAAAGGACTGGTAAACCTACAGAGGAGGTTTCCATAGGATACCACAGACCAGTAAACCTACAGTGGATGTTCCAATAGGATATCACAGACTGTCAAACCTACAGAGGATGTTTCCATAGAGTATCACAGAATTAGACACATAGAACAGAAAGTGCCTTTCCTCAACACCACAAAAATAAGGGAACTGATAAACATCCACAAGACCCACTTAGGATAATTGAGTGTTTATCCAACATATTCCAGTAGTACTTTGGTGTGTGTTTTTTTTTTACTTTGTTTTCAAAACACACATATTATATGGTCTTAAATATGCCCAGTTTTGAACATTTAGGGTACTATGGAAAGAAAAATAATTGTGCATCTTTATCATTCCATTAAAACTTTTAATCTCAACCCAGGGTTTTTTTGTGTTACTTTCCCTCCCATTTATCTGGGGGGAGAGGGGTTTATGAGAGTAGGTTTGTTAACCCAGGACAACTAGTAATAAAAATCAGCTAGTTGGAAGGAAAACACTCATTTCTATGAGAATAGTGACAGGTAAAGGAAAGACTCACATCTTTAATGAGTCCCAAGCAATTTTCTTCTCAAGACCACAGTGAGTAACTAATCCATAAAGCACCCTGCAATGTTCCCTACAAGTGATCAGGCAGCTGCTTTAGTTTACTTCATTCGATTGACACAAACAACACAGAGGAAGAAATCCTTGGCAGAAATGCCTTTGGCCCAGTTTGCTCTCACCGACTCCCAGAGACCATTCCCTCTGTACCACTCCTTCATTTCCACCAATATCTTTAAAGAATGTTTGAAAGAAAATTTGTAACCATGAGTTCCAGAGAACGCAGCTTAAAGGCAATAAACCCTGTGTCTGCCTTTGCACTCAGTGCAGCAGAACACAGAGCATTAAGTTCTTGAGCGGTTGTCAAAGATGATGCCTCCCCAGCACTTCTTTAAATTTAGGCTGTGCTGTTATGCAAGCCCTAGAGCTACTGAAGTGATTCTGGGTAAAAAGCCTTCAATAACAGCAGTGTTCAGAAAAGGAAAAATCCTACCGGTTTTAATGCACCCATATTTGCATCAAATGCCATGTCAAGAGTGAGACAAAATGTCACGTTTTGGAAAAGCAAACTGAAAGGATCTTAGAGGAATCATCCCATTGTCAGCATAACTTCGTGGATGGTCCCTTCTTAATGGTATACAGCTCAAGCAAAAGCACAAATCTGCCTTTAAAAGGTAAGGCTGACTCATGAGGTGCTCCAAATGAGGCAGTGTGCAGCTGCACTGAGGCAGGCAGCACAGGGGTTGAGCTCACTCCCAACTGGCCGTGTTGTCCACCCTCACTCCTGGCTCAGACATCATCCCCCGGCATGCAGTGCTGGTTTTGGCTGGGACAGAGGTAATTTTCTTCACAGTAGCTGGTATGGGTCTGCGTTTTGGATTTGTGCTGAACACAGTGTTGATAACACAGGGACGCTTTTGTTACTGCTGAGCAGTGCTTACTGTTCAAGGCCTTTTCTGCTCCTCACACCACCTCAGGAGCAAGCATGCTGGGTGTACACAGGGAGCTGGGAGTGGGCACAGCCAGGACAGCTGACCCAACTGGCAAGAGGGCTACTCCATGCCATATGTCATCGTGCACAGCATGTAAAGCTGGGGGAGGAAGACGGAAAGGGAGAGTGATGGCATTTGTCCTCCCAGGTATCTGTTATGTGTAAGAGCCCTGCTTTCCTGGAGACGTCTGAGCAGCTGCCTGCCAATGGGAATGAATTCCTTGTTTTGTTTTGTTTGCATGTGCAGGTTTTGATTTAGCTGTTAAACTGTCTTTAACTCAGCCCATGAGTTTCCTTACTTTTACCCTTCTGATTCTTTCTGCCATCTTGCTGTGGGAGTAGTGAGCAAGCAGCTAAATAGGGCTTAGTTACCAGCTGGGATTGAATTTCAAGACTGTTTTGGGGTTTCCCCACAGCTTCTTTATGCAGCATAGATCCTGCTTCTAGGTACTGTTTGGGAGGAGCCTTGATGTCTTCCCATACACATTCCTCAGAGGCAGCGGTGCAAGGCAGCAGGACCTCCTTTGCCCTCCAAAGAAGTCCCCAGAGCTGGACTTTCCAGTATCACACACAAGATGTCAACACACTGGCTGAGACTGTTGGTGCATTCACCCACTTCTCCACATGCATGGGGTTTATTTGTCAAGAGCAGATCTGCTAATGATACCAATTAACCTTTATAAGAGGGCATCATGCCCCAAAAGAGATAAGAACTTCAAAACAAATGGAGCCTAAACAGGAGTGAGCTAAAGAAAAGAGCCAAGGAAAGCTTCTCTTTTTCATTAAGGGACACTAAAGATCTAAGCAATGCTCTGCAAAACTAGTATATCAGCAATGTAAGCATTGGCAACAGTAAAAAACTGCCTTCTTATCAGAGCCAGGTGGAAAACTGCATTTCTGTAACAGAAAAACAAAAAAAAAGATTTTCAGCATACGGTTAATCCTTCCATTGGGTTTTGACATGCAGGAAATGCAAAACCCAGAATTTTGAGTACTTTAACTGCTATCACATTATTCTTACACAAGAAAGTACAAAAACTTTACAACTGCATTGTCTTCTATGGATTGAATGATTTCACTAAGTGGCTTTTAAATGTAACATGCTCTGTGGCCACACAACTGTAGCAAGCAGGGTAAAGGATCCCTGAACACTTCTAAGAGGTATAATCTGAACAGAGATCCAGCCTATAAAAGAGAGATTATGAAGCATCAGACTTTCAATGTTCATGTAATCACATAGATCCTTAAAACCAATAACATCTTGCCCCTGGTTTTATAGAAACATAAAATTTACTGGAGAAAAAAAACACAACCATTTTAACGGCAAAGAAAACCTTTGACGAAGAGGGATACCACTCGGATGCTTTCTGCTTCAGCCTGGGTACTGTATTTTCTCCATATTCAATCTCATAGCCATCCTCACCTCTAAATTGCTGTAACTGGGGATGAGGTTCTACAAAATCAGAAATTAACAATGCTGGACATTGTCAAATATCATCCAGCACCAGCTCCCATTTGGTGCATCACTCATACAGTTCCTGCCACGCTGGCAAGAAGGCACAGCCACAAAAGCAGATGCCTACGTGAAGCACACTGCTGTCTCTGTCTGCTCCTGCCATGCTGCACCACTGTAGCACCCCACTGCAGATGTCAGATGTGCAGACCCAGGTTGGACTTAAGCAGTGCAAGGGCCTCCCTTCCCTGGTTTTGGCCCACGTTCCCTCTGTCCATACATCTGTAATTAGTCAGCAGACAAAGGTGCCTGCAGACAGCATTCAAGAATGTGTCATGTAGCTCCTTGAACCTTTAGATCCAATAACACCCACAGCAGATTGCACAGGACTTTGTTGGAGAAACTTCACCTTGCCTGTTAATGAGGAACATATGTACAACTCTACATGCAATCTCTGGTAATGTAATACTCAGAAACCACCCTGTCAAGGTAAGGTTGAAGAGAAACAAAATCACAGTTGTTATAATCCAATTTTCATCTTGGCCAATTTAACCTCCAAGCCTCCTGTTCTCCTGGCAGTGTTTTATTCTACAGTGTACAAAAGGGAAGAAAAAAATTAAACCAAAAAAAGTGACCTCTTTAGTTGCCAATTTGTTCCACATTTCCCTTACTGCATAACATATGACTCTTTCATGTGCATATCCCTCATCCTGAATTACAGAGGCCCATCATCTCAAGGACCTGCAGGGCAAGAGGTTAAAAAGAACAAAAACAAAAGACAGGCAGCCATTGCTGCCAAAAATTGAGCTGTGAACCTATCACAAGAACAAGAGGACACAGAAGAACAAGGTGGTCTATGTTCCACATATTCCACCCCACCTCTGGTGGCACAGAAACACCTCCTGCACACAGTAACAATCAAACTTGCATTTCTGGACTGAAATGAGTGACTAAATGTGCAGTAAAGCATACTCTTTTTTTTTGTTAAACCCACTGTGAAAGTCTTTGTAGGGAGAACTTGATTCAAAAATTACTCTCTCTTAAGATGTGGCTACTGCACCAGAACAGATATTCTCTATGAGACATTTGCTTCTGAACAGCTCTCCAATCTCTGTGAACAAGGGAGATATTCCAATGCATCATGATGCCTCTCTTGGAAATATTTAATAATTTGGGTGAGGGCTGAAAAGGTCTAGAGGACTTAGGAGGGTATCTCAAATTATTTTTCAAGAGGGCTCACTTGCTGAAGTCACTAAAGATCCACCTTCATGAAAAAGCTAAAGAGACATTAATAGCAGGTGTCTGAGGCTAAAGATTTTAAATGAAGTGGATGAAATATGGTTCATTAGTGAGTTTCATGAGCTCAGATGGACTAAAAGCTAAAACATCAATACATGAAAGGAAATCAAAATACACAATGAAAGTAAACTGATAACAATCTCTGAATTTTAAGTCCATTGGTAAGTAAACTGTAGATCCTGTGGGTGAGCAAGCCTAGGATGCTTAGAAGTTAAGTATATCCAGTAAGTGAGTGGTCAAGAAGGTGTACCTTTGTTAGGAGAAGAATCATAGAATCATAGAATCATAGAATGGTTTAGGTTGGAAGGGACCTCAAGGATCATCCAGCTCCAACCCCCTGCCATAGGCAGGGACACCTCCCACTAGAGCAGGCTGCTCAAGGCCTCATCCAGCCTGGCTTTAAACGCCTCCAGGGAGGAAGCATCCACAACCTCCCTGGGCAACCCATTCCAGGGTTTCACTACCCTCACTGTAAAGAACTTCCTCCTAAGACCCAGTCTAAATCTCCCCTCCTCCAGTTTAAACCCATTCCCCCTCATCCTGACATTACCAGACCTTGTCAATAGTCCCTCCCCAGCCTTCCTGTAGGCTCCCTTCAGATACTGGAAAGCCACTATAAGGTCTCCTCGAAGCCTTCTCTTCTCCAGGCTGCAGAGCCCCAACTCTCTCAGCCTGTCCTCATAGCAGAGCTGCTCCAGCCCTCTGATCATCTTCGTGGCTCTCCTCTGGACCTGCTCCAGCAGTTCCATGTCCTTCTTGTGTTGGGGGCTCCACAACATATTAAAAGGCTGTGTGATTTGGGTTGGGTTTTTTTTCTTCCACCTTTATGGTACCCAAAAAATCTATTTAAACAATTAAATTCAAATTTTTAGGTGCATGTTGGATTAGTTGATTTAAAAGATGAAAATCTCCTCTAAAAGTCATGGCAGACACAATGTAACCTCTGCACATTATTATCCTGAGAAAGGTTACTTGAAGATGTTCGTACTCCAACTGATTTTGCTGCTGTTAAAGGCCACAGATATTCTTCCTAATAGTTTCCACTGGAATAAAATGGAGCCTTTTGGTAACTGCTCTGCAACAACAAGACTGAATAAACAATAAAAACATAAGAACAGTTGGGTATTTTTATCTAACTGGGTTAAGATTTTGTGTATACACTGGTATCAGGTATTCACACAGTTAGAAAATTCTATCTGTAATGGTTACAAAGCCGTAAGGATTAGTCATCAAGATCAGTTCTATCGCTACCAAGCTCTATAAATGTTAATGTTCCACACTAAGCTCCTTAATCTGCCAAGAGGAATCAAAATCGTCTCATCTTGACAGAACACTTTAGTTTACATTTAAAATTCCTATGGCAATCACCTTGCCTGGTTTATAAAAGGAGTTGGTGCAGGTCAACAAAATTACCAGTGTAAATAGAATCAGAGAACCAACCAGGTTGGAAGAGACCTCCCAGATCATCCAGTCCAACCTATCACCCAGACCTGTCCAGTCCGTTAGACCATGGCACTAAGTGCCTCATCCAGTCTTTTCCTGAACACCTCCAGGGATGGCAACTCCACCACCTCCCTGGGCAGCCCATTCCAATGCCAATCACTCTCTCTGGGAAGAACTTCCTCCTAACATCCAGCCTAGACCTCCCCTGGCACAACTTGAGACTGTGTCCCCTTGTTCTATTGCTGGTTGTCTGGCAGAAGAGACCAACCCCCACCTGGCTACAACCTCCCTTCAGGTAGTTGTAGACAGCAATGAGGTCTGCCCTGAGCCTCCTCTTCTCCAGGCTAAACAACCCCAGCTCCCTCAGCTTCTCCTCATAGGGTTTGTGTTCCAGGCCTCTCACCAGCTTCATTGCCCTTCTCTGGACACCTTCCAGCACCTCAACATCTCTCTTGAATTGAGGAGCCCAGAACTGGACACAGTACTCCAGGTGTGGCCTGACCAGTGTTGAGTACAGGGGAAGAATAACCTCCCTCGTCCTACTGGCCACACTGTTCCTGATACAGGCCAGGATACCTGAGCCTCCTAGAAGTGGAAAATAAATTTAAAAGGTATGGTACAAATTCATTCTCCACCTGCAATGCTCACCAAGAGTCACTCCACAAAGGCTGGAAGTTTTTCCATGTGCTTTCAAGGAATAATATAACCTGGTTGCTCTCAGCTTTACAGTGATGTGATTGCTAAAAACGTTTCAAACAGACAAGCAAAAGCCTTTCTCCTTTGGTGTCAAACATAACAGAAGCAGCCAGACAAGAACTCGCAAACTTTGTACACCCATAAAATCACATTTGGCTTTCAATTATGGAAGAAAAGCAGAACCAAATCACAGAGGTTTCATATACTCCATGGGAGCTTCAACCAAGAAACTAACAGAGACTGCAGTCTTTGCCTAGGTTTTGACAGATCTCAGTTTGCAGCAAGAGTCAAATGGGCTGATGGTAACCGGATTTGATCTTCTACATAAAACAAACCTCCATTTTCACTACAACTTTTCTTGCTTGACAACTTTCAGCTAACTTGCAGGATATTATTTAGAATCCCATTCAATTTAAATAAACCCTTCAAGCAACAGAGGATTTATCACATCATTGATAACCAGTTCCACTGCTTCAACACATTCACTGTTAAAACATGATTTCTGCCCCTTTGACCGAGGTCTGCTGACTAACACAGCTCCAGAAGAAGAACCCCCCAGGATCAGAGATGTTCTCCTCATGGAGCAAGTTATATCCTACAATCAAATGTTTTCTTTTCTATGAAGGAGATAATGTTTAGTTTAAGTTCTCATTACAAAACCATGTTTTCCTAAATTCTCTGGAGTTAGTTCCCCATCCAGAGTGGTCTGCAAATCCTGTTCTTAATTAAACAAGGCTTCTCTAATACTTCCCATGCTTTCCTAATTATCTTTTTCCTCCTTTTCTTCCTTTTTTTTTTTTTTTTAAGAAAAAAGATGAATTGCTTTGATGTGTGGGGCAAAGTCAATGATAGAATCAGAACATTTTATATAAGCTCTCTGCTTTCCCAGGACTTGAGCATCAATATTAGTGTCTGGTTCTAAAACTTCTACTCAAGAAAGACAACTACTTTAAATAGAAAGCCTCGGGATGAAAGTAACATTGTTAATTAGCAAATAAAGAGTAAGCTACTTTTTTTGTGACAAATTTTTTATCAGTGACAATTACAACAAAGCAATTCTTTCATCACCAGCTGTTATTTAATATCTGCATGAAGCAACAGGTGAACCCAGCCACCTTCAGAGATGGGACTCCCAAAATAAAAATAGTGTGAACTTCGCCCTGCATTGCATGTAGTAGCTGAGGACACACAAAGGTCTTTCTGACCACACTGTACTTGCACCTAAAATGCTGGTAGGAGCTGTCAATCTGATCCCACTCTCCACAAAACTGCAAAACCAGACTTGCCAACAGGAGAAATTCAAAGGCAAAGGGACAGAACAATTAACATAGTCCATAAAGGCTGTGATGAGCTTTGCAGCTGATATAGGAGCATGGAACAGGAGGAAGAAAACGCAACCAGAAAGAGTAGCCAACTAAGAGAATGTGATGGATGCGTCAGTTTGAAATGAATCAAAAACTTTGGATACATTCTCACTCTCTTACCAATTTTTAAGATGTATTTTGTTGTTCAGAAGTTGTACAGCCCTCAGAGACCATGACGATCACCTAACCTGACCACACAACAGCACTGGCCCACTCATTCAGGGATCCTCACCCTGAGTTCATTAACTTAAGCCTGATCTCTGTCTTAAGACTTAAGATGCCTTAAGAGGATCTGCTGATGGTCTGATCTCTTTTGAAGGCTGCTGATCCCCTACTCTGTACAAACAGGAGGTAATGTAACTTCTGCTTAATCCACAGAGCAAGAAATGTTCCAGGAAGGTTACACTGTGGATGGGTTTCTGCCCCTTTGCTTCATTCATCATGCACACCGTTTATCCATTTCAATTCTAGTATTTCACTTCCTTCTGGTGGCCAAGCTTGGATGTGTCTGTACCCATTCTTTGACTGGTGGCCATGGAATGCCCCCCAGGATGGGGATTTGGCTGATGCTTGCACAGCACCCACAAAACTTGGAAACAAAACAAATGCTTGCACAGGAACCAGAAGTATTTTGTCTGTGCTAAAACAGAAAGAGTCTAAATGGCAGATATGCATAAACCCCAGGCACCACTCACAGAATCACAGAACCTGCTCTAGTGGGAGGTGTCCCTGCCTATGGCGGGGGGTTGGAGCTGGATGATCCTTGAGGTCCCTTCCAACCTAAACCATTCTATGATTCTATGATTCTATGAATGTTAGGGGTTGGAAAGGACCTCCAGAGATCAAGTCTTGCCCCTCTATCAAAGCAGGATCACCAAGGGCAGGCTGCACAGGAACACATCCAGGTGAGTTTTGAAAGTCTTCAGAGAAGGCAACTCCACAACTTCTCTTGGCAGCCTGTTCTACTGCTCCATCACTCTCACTGTAAAGAAGTGTCTCCTTGTGCTGAAGTTGAACTTCCTGTGTTCCTTGTTCTATCACTGGGCATCCCTGAAAAGAGACTGGCACCTTCATCTTGACACCCACCCCTCAGGTATTTATAGATGTGGGCAAGATCCCCTCTCAGCCTTCTCTTCTTAAGACTAATCAGCCCCAGGTGTCTCAGTCTTTCTCCACCAGAGAGATGTTTAAGTACTGCAGTCATCCTCACAGTTCTCTGTTGGACTCTCTCCAGCAGATCCAGTGTGTCAGCCACCCTATCCCACCCAGTTTCATATCATCAGCACCTTGCTGACAGTACACTCAATCCCCTCATCTAGGTCATTGATGAAGACACTGAACAAAACTGGAATCACTACTGATCCCTAGGGAACACAACTGCCACAGGCTTCTGACCAGACTGTGTCGCTGAGTCGTTGTCCTCTCTCACAGACCATGGCTCAGCTACAGATCCAGTGATGAGCCACGTGCAGAAACACAGGAGGTAACTCCAGCAGGAATAAATCTTCCTCAGCTTTGCTTTGCATGGAGAAAGGAATAGGAACTGTAATACAAATCTGTGAATGCTTTAAAAGCCTGGCAAATCACTGCAGTGCAATAGGTACAAATATCCACTGTACACTCCAGGACTTTTGACACTTAACTTCCAGCATACATTTGTTACTTTACAAAGCAAAACTACCTGGTTTTGCAGAGCACTGGGTATCTGCTGCTCCTACAGAAAATGGCAGCAATAGCTCCCCAGCAGCAATGAGGAGGGAAGCCCTTTCTCCAGCACACGACTAAACTGCCTTGCCAGCAGGTGCCTAACTTTGTGTCCAGACCTCAACACTCTGGCACAGCTTCCCAGAGATAACCTACTAAAAAAAGGGGGAAAAAAAATCAAAAATGGGTTTCATGATGTTCCTGGAAACTCACTGGATGCAAAAATATTAAACCCTACATAGAATAACCTTTCAGCTTAAAACTATCTTTGGAACCATGATGATGATCAGTGGGCTGGAGGGCCACGAGGATGATCAGAGGGCTGGAGCACCTCTCCTATGAGGACAGACTGAAAGAGTTGGGGCTGTTCAGTCTGGAGAAGAGGAGGCTCCAAGGTGACTTTATTGTGGCCTTCCAGTATCTGAAGGAGGCCTACAAAAAAAAAGCTGGGGAGGGACTTTTTAGGCTATCAGGTAGCGACAGGACCAGGGGTAATGGAACAAAGCTGGAGGTGGAGAGATTCAGACTGGATGTGAGGAGGAAGTTGTTCAGCATGAGAGCGGTGAGAGCCTGGAGGTGGTTGAGGCCCCATCTCTGGAGGTGTAAGGCCAGGCTGGATGAGGCTCTGTCCAGCCTGAACTAGGGTAGGGTGTCCCTGCCGATGGCAGGAGGGTTGGAACTAGATGATCCTTGTGGTCCCTTCCAACCCTGACTGATTCTAAGATTCTCTGAACCTCAATTCCAAAGGTACATCAGATAGGATGGGGCAGAGTTTTTTTCTTTTTCTTCTGTTTTGTTTGCTTTGGTTTTTAGGGGGAGAAGTTTCGTTTGTTTGTTTAGGGTTTTTAGTTGGTTGGTTGGGAGTTTTTGGTGGAGTTTTTGGATTTTTTTGGTTGGTTGTTTTTTTTAATAGTCTTAACACTGAACAGTATTCAAGCAGGGTTTATTGTTCGCAGCAAAGATAGACCAAGTCTTGCAGACCTTGCTGCAAGTTCCACTACTGAGAAGAGTGGCTGGGAAAACAAGGAGGCAAATCTAATTTAATAGTATTGTTTTCTGAGGGCTGTACCCCTTTTCAAGGCTCCAAATCTGCAAGCACTTAAAGTGATGGTCATTTTCAGTCGTAACAACCATCTCACTATAAGCAACAGAAAACCATCTAAGGCTAACAGGTAGGTTTTTTGGTTTGGCTTGTTGGGTTTTTTTTCACTGTTACCTCTACCAAGGATTGAAACCGACAATCTTTATCTCTGACCTGCTCTGGAGGAGCCACTTTTTAAACCAGTAGCAGTGTTGAGGCAACTGGAACCACTAGAGACTTAAACAGCGAATCACAAGGGCAGCTTCTGCCCCAAAGCACAGAGCTGTAACGTGAAACCCTACAGCTTGCTGCTGCGCTGAAAACTAACAAACAGACAACTATCAAAAAGAACATACTTCTTCCTTTTCCCCCACATTAGGTTCACAGGATGATTCTCCTCCTTGGCATACAGATTCCCAGGGGGGAAATGAACGTTTTAGTTTTAGTCTTATGGCTGAAACAAGAGTGAGTAGTCAGTGAAAAGCCATTTGTTCAAATATGGCTGAGACTTTTTTAATGATCTCAAAAGGATGTTGAAATTTTGTGGCTAAACTGTCTAGACCAGATTTGAGCTGTAAAACAGACCATTTAGTAAAGAAAATGCACTCAGAAGCAACTACATTCTCAGGCAGGACAGATTCCCAAACTGTGGACACCAGAAAATACCTGCCTGTGATAGTTTTCACTTCTATTTGTCCATTCTGTTCATCATCTACACCACGTCTTGCCTGTTCTACACCAGACTTGCTACTGAAAGAGCACAAATTACATCAGCTCATATCAACTGAAGTTGCACCTCAGCTTCATGTTGATAAAGAAGAATACACCAAACTATGATGTTTCCCAGGGACCTCACCAGTCTCTAGAAGAACCACCAGGTATGATGCTCCTATTGCATTGTGATGTTAGGGGATTTCTTCTTCTCAGTGAACCTAAATATGGAGTGCAAGGAATTAAAGAATCACAAATATTAGTTTTCAAATGGCACATGGTGGACAGCCTGGACTCAAAGTCTTGAGTTTCAGAGTCTCCAGGCTTCTGGTTTGCATTGGAACAGGTTTTTCCATCCAGAGGTCAATGTTTCCAGTGGAACAGAAATTGTGAGTTATTGCCAGCTCTGAAGATAGACATTGGAAAAAACACCTTGTAAGCTATAACCTTCTTTTGCTCCAACCACAAGTCATTATTTCTGTCCAGACGTAGCCCTAGTGATGAATGTGCTTCTCTTCCTACTAAGTTTAGGGCAACTCTGAACCAGCCTGACATAGAAATCTAAGTTTTCTTGCTCCTGAAAGTCATGGGAACACAGAGGAGAGAAAATACGAGTGGTTTCCCATAAGGAAAAGGTTTCTGCATTTCTTAGTTCTCATTATATACTAGAGGCTGAACACTGCATGAAGAGGAGGGGATGCTGACAGATAAGTTGAAAGAAAGATGTTAAGAGACAGCACTTCTAGAACAAAGCCCATGGCTGCATGAGTAAGCTTCCCTGTGACCTTGCTGGTAGTGGGTAAATGGATTCTGCAGCTCCAAGTGGCTTTTTATCTATCTGAATATGATGGAGATAGAAATTATTTCTCCAGTGGTGTACCAGGATCTAGCTATGAACAGAGTAGTCCTGAAGTAGGAACTGTACCAGCTAAGGTCTTAGACTCCATATAACAAAGCATTAAAATACACACCTGCTCACAAACATCAGTAACAACTGTTATTGAGTGGAGATCTTCCATACGCTATTCTTAGATGTTGGTGACTATGGAAGCTTGCCAAAGAACAGGCCTATTGTTCACTGCCTTGCAGGGAGGCTCAGATAACAGATGTCTTGCCATAAGTAGCAGTGATCTCTTTGAAGCAGAGAACACCCTCATGCAGTTTTCCAAGTCCCTTAAATTACTTCTAAATGTGTCTATACACGGCACACCAGATTTTGGGGTTTGGTTTTGTTGTTTTTTTTTTAATTTAAGACATCCATCTGTGCCTTGCAGGAAATCTCAGTGCTGTATGATAGCAGTACAAAAACAGAAGTGTGAAAAATAATTGGCACTAAAGCATAAGGACTGTGAAAAACGTCAGTGCCTCATAGTTTACATTCAAGGACATCCAGGTAGAAGCTCATGTAAAATGATCTGGCAATGACACTGCCCACCGCAGCCAACATTCAATACAGTCATTTGGCTTTGACAGGGTCTTCTTTCACAATGCAGAAGCAGCACGCTGAGTCACAAGGTAGGCAGGTGGCTGCAGAGGAGGTCTGCAGCTGAGAAGCCACCACCTCCCTGGCAGGACTCGTTGGAGCAGCTCTGTTCTTCTCTCTGCTTATCAGGCACATCCATCACTGGAGAGCAAACCCACTAGTGGTGCGCAACTCACTGCTCACTCAAGGGCCACCAGTTCTGGAGGGGAGATGGAGGAGCAGCAGAGCATGGTCAGAATTGCCACAGAGAGACTAATGAAGCACACTGCAAATGCAGGCCCTGATTTTTCACTTGCAGTTGTGGGCTAGTTAGTACACTAAATGTCCTGTGTGATACTTATTCCTATCAATGTCCCCATAACAGTGATGACAGAGTTAACATTGAAAAACTGAGGTGAGCCTACAAAATAAGCCTACTTGTGCCTTCATCTGGTCCTATGAAATAAAGTCAAAAACCAAACCCAAGTCATTTACAGCACATATAAATCACAGCTGACTAGACAAGGACAGCTGCTTGACAGAGTGGGCATGGAAAGGCAGCAAAATAATCAAGCAGAAGCAGCAACCATACAGGCCCACCTGGTGCCAGTGCAACAGCTGATGAGCTGTGCCCTTACTTGCTTAGTACCTTTCACTATGAGTAGTTTCACTGAAGCTGATGAGACTAGAGCAAAGCAAGCTGCTAACCACCATGCACAGTCTCATACTTTGATTATTCAGGACATAGTCATTTGTATACTCAACAGACAGCTGCACTGGGGGTAGAATGTAGTAACAGACTCCCGAGTCAAAGAGAGGAGTTGAACCTGCCTTCCAGTTCTATGTCAACCATACCTTTGATGCAGAATTCACTTATCTTTTCTGCTAGATTCCTCCCACTTTCATTCTTCTATCCCCACCCCAAGAGATTTTTTTTGCACAAGACTTCCACAATTTCCAAAATTCTGACAAGACCTCTACCTGAATATGATCTTTTACAGGTCAAAAATAAGCCATAACAAACTATACTCTGTATTGGCTTTTTAAATAAAGTCAAATAAGGTTAGTGTTCCACAAAGGTACTTCCTTTACAGCCATTACAATTAAAATGGCAATGCATTAAACACATGGGAAGTCACAATGAAGCTTCCTGCAAGCTCTCATGAGAAAGTCTGTAACATGTCAAATAATTCAGCAGTGATCTCCACATCGAATTCAAAACCACAATCAGTTCTTAAGAGCCATGTCGAAGCAGCAGCAAAATCTAATGGGTTTTTGAGAGCTCAGAAACCTAGGACCTGTTATGGCCAGCTGCACTCCCCAACATGCTGATGTTACCTCCCACAGCTTTCTCTTTCTCATGAGTTTAAGAAAAGGCCTTAGGACAGGGACTGAGATGTCTTAGGTACAATGAAGTGCTGCCACAGGGGAGACTCATATGTTTACTAGGGATGCCTCCTCCATAGATGTGAAGGCCTTCACACAGGCTGGAGGTCCTCTTTTGAGCTGGCCAGCTGTGCCATGCAATGTCTTCTGCTTAAGGAGCCTCGGAAAGTCACACAAAGGCTTTTCCACCTTGTAAGCGACCTGATAGACACCAACTGTCCCCATGCAAGAGAAGACTCTGCAGGCAGTTCATGTAACCACAGGTAGCACTGGGTGCCAGCAAGACAGATGGGCTCTGAGGAGTGCACTAACCACAAGAGATGTGTTTTATTGCTGAGGCTGATGCCTCTACTTGCCACGTTGTCCCAACAACAGCCTGAACCACTAAATACACTCTTCTCCACAGATCAAGTCCTAACGCAGAAACACAACCAGCCCCAAGGGCAGCACAGGATCCATTTGTTTAGTGCAACAGCTGTGGCCAGAATCTGCCCTATAATTTGTTTTTGCTTCAGCTTCCTCTTGTTACACACCTGTGGCCGGTTAAAATAATTACAGCCTTTCCCCTTCACCTCTTCCCCTGGGCAGATGGCTGGATGCTGCTTCCACCTCCTGCTTCCCTCCTCCCAGAGGCAGCTGCTCTCAGTCACATACCTGCTGCCACAACCCTGGAGTGGCAGATGAGCCCCTGTGGTGGCAGAAGGCCTTGCACAATTCAGGCTCTCCTGTCACATCTGCTGGGCAGCCACAGGAGCCAGCCACGCAGACAGGGGTTTAAAAGATGACTTTCCCCACTGCTGCCTGTCTGAAGCCATCTTCTTCCCTGGAAAGTCCAAGAATGTTCAACTTGGTTCTCACTAACATCAAATGACAGTATCATGCCCAGTTTCACTTTCCAAATAAGAGCAAAGAGGGGAGCAGAGAGGCAGGTGAGCAGGATGCTGGTTCGGAGAACCTGACTGCCTCAGGACAGGACAGGTGAGAAGAAAAAGCCACAAGCAGACCCACGCAGCAAATCTGTCCAGTCTCCCTGTGCAACCTTGTTTCCAGCTGCTCACTCCAGTCTGGATGCTGGCTGGTTGGGATGCACCTCGCATGCCTTGGTACTCACTAAAAGTTACAGGCTGACAACAGCCTCTGCTCTGCCAAGTCTCCCTTGTCCTTCTTGGTATACTGTGGCTTTTGGCCAGCACCAGCTCACAGAGTTGCCCAACAACACAAGAACCTCAGCTCTTGTATAAAGAGAAAGAAACAAACCATGTGTTCAGGCTCTTAGTTGCTCAGAGGAAAAGATGTAGGTACTATTTCAAAATCACAGAGGCAGAGGCAAAGATCAGGAGACCTATTCAGCCAGCCCCAAGCACAGCAGCACATCTGCTGGGCAACAGCCGCTGCTCCACTGTCTGCAGCCACATACCTCAAGCAGCAAATGGTACTGGGGGAAACCCATCAATGCAAGGATCCTCACTTTGGCATCCAGTTCTAGGCGGAGGAGGAGTAGGACAAGAGAATAAGAAACAGGAGGGAAAATAAATTATGCAGAGTGGCTTGGTCGTAAATGGTAACATCCTTTGTCCCTTCCTCCATCTGCACCATAAGCAGACACTGTCAAATGAAAATGAGATTGCCAGACAGCATCTCAACACCACTGTAACAGTTGTCATCACAGGTTTGCACTGGAGGCAGAATATGGACACAACAGGGCAGACACGCACTTCGGTTCCCTCTGGGCTATGCAGCAACCAAAGAACAAAACCCAACAAGCACACTCAAGAACAATAATATGCAAATGGCAAACTTATCACTAAGTAGGATTTTATCTTCTGCAGTGATTCTTCAAACCAACAAAAAGGCTCTGATACTTCTGCTCTCTCTGCCCTACATGTTTGTGCAGTCTCTGTGTTACGGAGCTACTGGAAAGGGTTACCTAAAAAAGAAGCTAATATTCTGTCACCTTGAGGGCCCATAGAGCAGGTACAGTGATTGGGGAGGGGGGGGGGGAAATCCATTTCAGAGATTGTGAGTGAACATTTTTCCTTAACAGTTACAACAGGCACTCATAATTCAGGACACCTAAGGATTAGCCTCACCTTTACCACTGATGCTGTCTGAAAGAAGCAAGCTGATCTGCCACTCTGCACCTCCTCTAGTTCATTGCAACAAGACAGTAAATGCTGCTTATCAAGATCAGAACATATTAACATGTTCTGAAATCCCCTAGGACCACTTAGACAAAAGTGCTGAGTACCAGGATTTCGGGCAGTTTATTCAGGCACCATTAACCAGATTTACAAAAAAAAAGCTCAGTAAATTGTATAATGGAGTTTTTCAATAATCTAATCCATTTTTAGCCACCTACATCAAAGCTGAGCACTTGGAAAAGAGAACAAGAGAATCTCACATCCTGGTGCTGAGATCCTGAAATAAAGAATGAATGCCCAAACCTTTCTTCAAAAAATGTTTCCTTCATATGTCACATTTCCATACTTGCTACTTGGGAAAGGTTCCTTAGATGAACTCCAAGCAGTTTCTGTCAATCATTCATTAGAAGAGATATGAGTATCTTGGATCATCTTTTTGCAAGTTGGAGACAGTCTTGTCTCATGATTCTGAACACTTTAAATTTACAAGAACTGTCTCAGAAACAAGTAACATCTCACACTAATGTAGGTTTAACAAATTCAGAGTCAACAAAAGCGTCTTTATATAAATTTTGTGGGCTGAATGTTGCTAATGACTTTCTAAAAAGTTTTAGAAAAGAAACTAAGTTTTAATGCAAAAAAAATCCAAACTTAAACCAGCAAATCTTGTGAGGACCGCTCTAATAACTGTGCACTTAGGCAGCTATCAATAAGTCAGCGACACAGTGTGAACTTCAAATAAATCAGCTACTGATTTCAAGACAATTCATTTTAAGTAAAACAAACAGAACAACTGCTGCAACTGAAAGTCATCTATCCTTATTCCACAGATGATTTGACTTTTGAAGGTCATGTACGTGTGGGGCAGAAGTTCTGCTCAAGGCACAAAGGAGCTGGAGAACAGTTTGATGTATTTCAGTCCAAGTACCAGGGCCCTTCAAGGCAGCACTGGGTTAGGTAAAGTATCATCTTTGCAAAGTACTGCTATGGTTCAGACAGACTTCTGCTTCAGCTCCCTATCAGGGCACATTATCCTTCACAACCTGAATCCAGCCTTCTTTCAGTGTTTTGCAACAGTCACTTCAATGAAACAGAACAATCTGAATTTGCTGTCTCGACTAGACACAGAGAACATGGACAGCATCTGTATTATTCATTCCTGTTTAAAACACTGTTCTCCATAGAATATTTTGGATATGATATTCTGCCTCACTAAATGACTCCCCAGACAGATGGAAGACAAGTTTTCCCTCATGCTGCTCATGTTCAGATGTAAACCTATCCTAAGGATTTCATGAGTAGCCGTGAAAATGAAGATTCAGGATAAAACACTCTGGGCAGCAAAGAGCCACCCACATTGTTACGCCTCCGCGACACAAGTGTCCATAAGCAGACAAGAGTGTAAAGCTGGGAAATAAGCACAAGAGTGTAGCACAAAAGCTGAGTGTAAGCACAAGAGTGTAAAGCTGAGAAATCAGATGTGGCTGATCCACCTTATAGCCCTGTGCTACGTTGCAGCTAATAGCAGTGCTAATATGAAATAGTATCAAGTAGTGTGCTAGTTTGAGCCTAGCTAGCATGTTTTGGTGAGAAGAACTAGATGACAGGCTGTAAAATGAAAACAACGGTGAGGTCTACTTCCCTCACAGTCTTGCTGGGATGTGTAAAGAAGAAAGGCAAAACAAAGATTACAGCACGGTCACTTGCTTCTTCTCTTCGCTGGGGAGCTTTGCCTGCTGGGGAGAGCTCGTGGCTGCTGGCTGGACTCCATCTTGCTTTCTAACCTCACCCTCCTTTGCTTGGCTGCTTCACCTTGCTTTTTAACCCTCTTGGCCGAACCTCCATTCTGCCTTGGGACTGGGGTAAGGTTGAGAGGGGTAGGGGAAGGTGAGGGGGTGGTTGAGAGCCCCTCCTGGGGACTCAGGTTTCTGGGAGGGGAATTGTGTCTGTATTACCTTTTTTTACCTTGTATATTTCTGTCTATAACTGTATATACTGTAAATATCTGCTTGTACATTGTGCCAGCTGTAAATATAAGCTTCATTCAAATTTCCAGAGCCGGCTGAGTCTAGTCTGGGTGATTTCTAAAAGTGGGGGGGGCGGGGGAAACCCAAACCATCACAAGTAGTTTAAGATCAGCAATGCCGCTCCAGGACAGCTAGAAAAAAAAAAAACCAACAACATGAATTACAGCAACAGAAAGTAAGCAGAAGCCTCAGAAATTGTTTATATCCATCATCACATACACATCATGCACCCCCCACTGATGAACACAGAGCCCTGCCCACGCACCTAACAAACTGCTACCAACATGTGGGGCCAGACAATGTGACTTTGTTGCAATTGAGCATGTACACAAGCTCAGACTTCAGTAGAATAAATTTCTATCGTTCACTCAATGCAAGTACTAAATAAAAAAATAGTTTAATAAGCTGTAAGCAGGGGGGTTAATATATGCAGATCTGACTGCAGCCTTAGCAAGCAGGAGTACCAGAGGATTTGATTTTAGAGCTACCTGAAAGAAACAGAACTATTGTGAAGGAGCTGAACTCTTAGCATCTTACTTTCACAAAATTACTCATCTATTTTTGCTCAAAAGCTAAACTGCTTTCACTGGGCTCTATGACTGCAGTGGCTTCTGTCAGCTGCCTGCTCCCACACTACCACTTTGGCTCCCCAGGCAGGCTATGGACCAAGCATCTGCAATGGGTTCCTGTAATGCACAGCTTTCCTGAGCATGAGTGGTCATGTACATACATGCAGCCCTACCAGGGAGACTACGTTAGCCCCACCAGGGAGACTACATTACAGCATAACATAGAAGCACTGCAGCAGCTCTTTCAAGTAGAGACTGCTGTGATGTAGGTTTGAAAGTTTCAGATAATAGGTAAAAATATACATGGAAAGCAAATTTAAAATCAGGAGAGAAAACTTCTACAAATAAATGGGATAGCATTATTTGGTCTGACACAAAATTCAACTTCATGAACCCTACCAGAGGCCTCTGCATAAACACGCAGTAAGACTGGTGATCTACTGACACATTAGATCAGCATACAACATTGGAGCATGGAGTAGGGCAGGGTTGTGACTGAAACACCACAGCACACAACAAGCAGAGGTAGACCTCATTAAATGAAACACGGGACTAGCATGAGAGCTGCTATGTGAAAGTTCTTATCCCTTAACTAAAACAACTGAGTAAATAGAAGAAAGTGTGGCACAGGAATATGCTCTTCAGACCATCACAGATTAAAACCAAGCAAAACTATCAAACACAAAGGTAACAAAGGAAAGAAATTCACTTACACTGGTATAGTAAATAAGAGAGAAGGAAAACTCTGTTGAAACACCACAAAATGTAGTGGCTGAAGTTATACTGGATCAGAGATGAATCAGAGGAGATGTCTCTGCTACCTGACTCCACACTAACCCCAACTATGGCTGTGAGCACGTTACTTCATTTCTGTTCCAGGGCATTCTTCTCCACTCCTGACAGCTGAAACAAGATGCTCTTTGACTCAGTTTTTGCCTCAAACCACATGAGCATGCTTTTCCTAGGGTACCGGGACTCCTGTCATAAAAACACTTCCAAATATGTGTTTGTCTTTTAGTGACATAAACTGGTACCTATGGTCTGGCTCTCACTTTGCATTCCTGTTAGAAATATACAAGTTATTTTTCCACCCAGGAAAAAGAAAACATATAGTGAGTCACTAGGAAGTGGATGAGTCAGTCTGCTTCAGATGCTCTACCCTTGTGATGATTAATGACAAACTCCTTTGCAGCCTGAACCCTGGACTCTCCTCCTCACACCTGCACAGCCTACAGCAAAGGAGGATGGATCCTACACCACAATGCAGGGCTGTTGGAACCATCACCTCCCACTGCAGCCTGGAGAGACCAGAAAGAGCTTTCACCTATAGGAACTCCCAAGTGAAATCATACAGGGATCCAGTTACATGTGAAAAGCAATACTGAATTGCACATCTTGATGGAATAAGTCTAAATTCTGCTGGAAAGATGAAAATAACCTGCAGTTACTAAGTTATAGAAAGACATCTTGCTAGTCTCTAACAAGAAGGAAGCAGTACATACCACTGCAGCCTAACAAAGCTTACTTCAAACAAAGTTTACATTTTCTCCATCTCATACATTTCACATCTCTGTCTTACACAGAACAACTCTCTGCCTGATTTTTTTTCCAACTAATTTCAGTGCTTCAAAGCCCTGCACTCCCATGACCAGAAGTAACCACTCTTGTTTTGTTTAAAACACAAGGATGGGTAATCTGGTGTACCATGATTAAAACACACTCAGCCTAAATTACTAGCGAGAACATGAGATGAATAGCAACTAGAAACAAAAGAAACAAGTGCCACAACAAGCTTTATCTTCTATTTGCACAGTATTTCAGAGGTCTGATCTTCTCCAAGTTCTATCATGCTAACCAGGCCTTTATGGCACAACGGTGACAATAAGTAGCCTTCTGTTACAGCGACACAGAGATACTGAGAACTAACAGCAACTCTAAACAAGTCTCTGTCCCACTATCATAAACTGTAAGTCCACAATCAGAGAGAAAGCTGCAAGGTTAGATAATGCAGAGGCACATGCTTGCAAGATGATTATCTGCCTGCAGAAGCCTCTGTCATGGGGCAGAGGAACATCACCCTCAGTTGGCCTCCAGGCAGGAAGCAGTGGTAGTCCTTGCTCCAAATCACTTTCACAGAAGCAGGATCTAAGACTAGCACATCCTTTTAGACTGGGTCACTTCAATAAGGCTAAACAAAAATACTGAGCAAAACTCATTTTCTTAGACTTTGTCTACTTCAGATGAAGAAGTGGTTAATGCTATAGCTTGTATTACTTTGCTCAACTCAACCATAAATTTTAAGAGTACAAAGACTTTCTCCAGCAGCTAATGTCTCATGGGCACATCCTAGTGGGAAGAATGTGCTGCTATAGTGATGGCCATTTGATCAAGCTGCTGGACAAGATGACTTCTGACTTCAACTGACAAGCACACTGCAAGACTCAGTACAGCATCTGAATGCTTGACCATATCCAGTAGCTTGAATTGGTTTTCACCAGAGATGCAGCCAAGTGTTCATTTAGTTCATGTTATTAGGGATTGGCAGTAATTCATTATCACAGGAGAGATTTAGAGTCAAAATCTGTTAGAATCATAACAGAACCTTCGAGAATTTTTTCACATTTTTGGGATGTGCTTTAGTCTAGGCCTACCTTTTCCCTCACGTCTTACACATAGGATCTCAAAAAGGATCTGTGATTTGGCCAAAGCAAGCCAGAAGCAACACCACCATGGACTTGTACCATCACCTTGCTGTACTTTAGACTTTTGGAATGATCAAAATGTGTAAAACAAAACAAAAAACAATTACAACACCAAGTGAAAGATCTCAGAAACAGAAGGGCTAGCACTTACATGCTAGGTATTTTGTGGCATACAGATCTAAGACACGGTTTCCATTAGCCTTTGGAGTATGGAACTGAACTACCTACCTCTCTAGGCACACAGACCACGAAACAAAATGACAGAGATCCTAAATTCAGTGTCGTATTTCAAGGTATAACCCACATATTTGCCGGGTGAAATAAAGTGATCATGAATCTCACAGGGTTTGGGTGTTTTTCCTCTTGAAGGCATGACTCACAGCTTCATCTATGGAATCATGATCAGGACAGATCACTGTTTCTGGCTGTATCTGCAGATGGCCATATTGTGTGACTTCTTTGATAAAATAAACAACTGCCAAACTTCTTTTTTTCTTCTTCTTCCTTCTTTGTAAAAGTTCTTCTGCTGGTTCTAAATTTATCCATACCCAAAGTACATCAGTTTTAACTATAATCATCTCCCTCATCTTGTGCTGTTTCTGTCAGCGTGCTTGCCAACAGCAGCCTCCCCTCACAGGAGTGAAGCACTTACAGCTAACACTGAAGGAAAGACCTAGGCACTTTGCAGCAAGAACCTTTATGCTTGGGGACCATAAAGTAGTTCTAGTGTAGCTGCTTTACCAGTGCTTTTGACCCAATAAAAGAGGCGTAGAAGAGTCCTCTGGCAGCTTTGGAAATCACCTTCACTCTCTACATAAGGGAAATCCCAAAATTTCATGATACAGATAGGTAAGGTACTTTGGGACTCCAATTCCAAATGAGGCATTCCCTCGGTGCAAACAACAGATGCAAGTTTTGACTAAAGTGAACAACCCACTTTGTTTGAGCAATGGCTTACTACTTGGTTTCAGCAAACATTTCCCCTGCCACAAGCTGAAAACAAGAAACAAAGGCAAGTGACCTCCCACCCCACTGAATGCACTCAGCAACTTGCAGGTATGTGACTCAAATTCCTTCCTTGTTTTCTATGGTTCAGCAGAATAGATGAGTCAAGAACTGTTGGGGCAGTCATTAATAATTAGCTAACAGGGGGAAAATTGTGGCCTTTTTTGTTATGCTCCACCAATATTTTGTTCTTTATTCAAATATTGGTCAGTGAATTAACGTTTAAAAATCAGAAATTGTATCTTTTTAGAATACTACTACCAGGGCATTGATTCACCTACACATCTATTATCTATTTACAAGGAATTATACAGTGGATACGAAAGAATGAACCTTCTTTTGACACAAAGATCTCACTTAGCCATTCCCTCGAGCTTTCACTCATTTTAATGGCGTATGCTTCACATGGAAATTCAGCCTGGAAGACGTTAATTAGTATTGGTATTTGTCCTTCATGGGTCCTGCCATGAACTCTCATGAACTCTGTCACATGCATTATTACAGACTGCAAGTAGGGTTGGGTTTACTGTGAGATTTTTAACCACTCAGTCAGTGAGTGCTCCTAGTGTCCGTATCTGATTGATGGATCTTTGAACTACCCTTGCTGTTACACCTACACAGCTTTATCTTAGCCACTTAACTGCTCAAACTCAAACAGCCAAACATTTTACCTAATCACAAGTCTCCAAAGGTTCCTTGGCATACCAGCTTCTACCACGTGTCTTTTCCCTGTGATAGGAGACATTAACAGTTCCACATTTGGATGCAAGGTCTGCCACTGCTGGTCTAAGCAGAACTACAGCAAGTACCTCTGGCAGGCTGTCTCCATCTCCTGTTGCTAAGCTTTCTCTTTGGCAGGCTGTCTCCATCTCTTGCCACTAAGCTTTCTTCATTTACTCCAGACAAGTGCTTTGGCCAGTATCTGTAAAACACTCAGTTCTTTCAGCAAAGAATTTGAAGATACTACTGTCATATTTTTCTTCTCATCTTCTCCCACACTACTTACTGCTTCTTTATGCTTTACTCAGATTTTCTACTGTCATTTTTCCTGGAGACTTTTAAAACAGTTTCTGTTTGGTTTGGCTCATTTCCCTCCCTTCACTCAACGTCCACACAGGCATCACTTATCTGTACCAAGATCTGCACACCTCAAAACTATTTACAGCACCCCTCATTCCTACAATACTGGCTTAACAAAGAACTATGCCAGCAGCCTTCTCTGCTTTATAGCAGTCAAAACGTACTCTTTATTTTACCACTAAATCACCACCCTAACAAAATACCTACTGTCCTTTTGCTGCTGGTTCCACCATATCTTTCAAGATTTCAGTTTTCATTACATTTTTATCTTGAACATTATCACTTGATGTAATCTTTGTCTAAAGAAGCATTCATAAATGTGCCAAGTGCCGTGGAGGAATGGTCTACATTTCTGAAACTGGCCAATCTGGTTCTTGCTTCTTTATGTGTGGAAATTGCTCTCTGGAAGTTTCTGTCCACATGTCACTATGAGGTCATGGCTGGGTAACAGGAGCGTAACAGGCTAGGTTGGGGAATAACATCTATACAAAATGGCCTGAATCCGGTGGCCTGCCCTAGAACATAATCATATTTGAAAAGTAGCTCAATGACATAAGTTCTTCACTTCCACCCCCACAAAGGTACTCCCTCTGCCTGGTAACAACCTCATGTCTCCAATAATACAAAATAATTTTCATTTGCATCGTTATGTTACATCCTAGGCATCAACATTCACCTTCTCCAAGAATTACTCTAAATAGTTGGGTTTTTTTAACTGCTCTTAAATCCAACTTCCTTTTACAGAGCATCTTCTAGGATCCTGGCATCAAGCTGTAACTGTAACATCTTCTGTAGAGTGGAAGAAAGAACAAAGCACGCCAACATCAGTGAACTTTAGGTTTTTCCATATGCTGTTCCTAAATTTTTCCACTGACCATACAGACCCTTAAGAAGTTTCAGACTTGGTCTAACAGCACATACAAACTTGCTTATTTAAAATCAGTTTTTAGGCTCCCTCACAGCTTTCTAGAACTTCAGAGAACTGGATACTGTTGTGCATTCACAACTGTTACCAGGCACTGCTGTAGATCCCACATATTGTTGATAAATTTGTCAGTTGAACTCAGATATTCCTAAATTACATCAAAACAACAACAACCACCAAAAAAAAAATTAAAGAATTAAAGAGATGATTTACAACTGGTCCTGTGATCACATACTGTTGTGGTAGGCCTCATAGGCCTAAAATAGGCTTATACATGTCCTACCTTGCCTGTTTTTCTGCTCCACCAGAGAGGCAAGCACAGGAAACAGAAACAGAAGAACCTGTAGCCACTGAGTCTGGCCTGCCCAGGGTCCTGTGGTAAGGTACACACACTTAGCTTGTGCCTGCAAGGCCTGTGCTTTTCCCAAATTAGGGAAAAGTGAGCCTATGGCTTTGCCTAACATGGTAAGGTTTGGCTAACTGCCATCCTGATTGCCTATTCTGTGTCCAAAGGGCAATTAATCTCAGCCCACATTGATAAAAGGAGATATGCAGGTAAACAACGTGCTTTGCTTCCCTGCTTTGCTCCTCTGCTCTCTCTGCTGTGTTCAGCCATGCTCTGCCATTGCCTGTTGCAATTGCCTACTGCCTCATTGTTTGCCTGGTAAACTCCACTGCCGTGAGTTACCAGGAGCAGACCCTGGATGCCACTATGCAACTGGCCTGTGTGGTCAGCGTGACATTGTGCTGAGACTGCATGACATCCTGCTTAGAAGTCCTGGCTATACAGATTGTCCACAAGAAGCCAAAAGACAAGGTCAGAGATTGTCTGTGTCTTTCCCCAGAACCCAGGAAGAATTAAGTCTCAACATCCAACAAGACAGAGTCCCCTGAAAGCGTTTAGACACTGTCTGGACTGTGGCTAAGCCCCGCAAGTGGATAATAACAATTTGTGAGTAAATGCTCAAATGCCTCTTTGTAATTCTCCATTGCCTTCTGTCACAAGCAGAAAGACCTTGAGCCCATCTACTGGGCAAGTGGCATATTGACCGCAAGCGGCATTTGACCACGGGAATCTTCTCTTCCAGTTCAATTAATGTTTAAATATTTTGCTAGATATTGGCCATAGAATGCTTCCATGACCGTGTAAGAAATGAAACAGTATTAAAATTAGTGGTTGGGGGTGGCAAGAATTCTGAATACCAAAATTAATAAACAATATTAATTTCCCCTCTGCGACACACACCAGGAAGAGTGGTGGGAAAATTACAAAAGAGGAAATTTCTAAACACAACAGGGACAACACAAATTAAGCTCCCCCCTCACTACATTACAGTATCACAGTATCACGGTATCACCAAGGTTGGAAGAGACCTCACAGATCATCAAGTCCAACCCATTACCACAGAGCTCAAGGCTAGACCATGGCACCAAGTGCCA
>WAAF01003199.1:261532-388812 GCA_013400475.1 Tricholaema leucomelas | reverse complement strand
CCCCTGAGCCTCCTCTTCTCCAGGCTAAACAATCCCAGCTCCCTCAGCCTCTCCTCATAGGGCTTGTGCTCAAGGCCTCTCATCAGCCTCGTTGCCCTTCTCTGGACACGCTCAAGCATCTCAATGTCCTTTCTAAACTGGGGGGCCCAGAACTGAACACAGTAGTCAAGGTGCGGTCTAACCAGTGCAGAGCACAGGGGCAGAATGACCTCCCTGCTCCTGCTGGCCACACCATTCCTGATGCAGGCCAGGATGCCACTGGCTCTCTTGGCCACCTGGGCACACTGCTGGCTAACCTATAGTCAAATAACCACCTAAACTTCATCATAAGCACTAAGTGCAGCAGGAAAAGCATGGCGCGCTGAAACAACACGTTTCCAAAGGGAGTATCCTCATTTGCCAAACAGGACTTCATACTGATTGTAAAAAAATAGCATTAGTGCCCTGCATCCTCTCAACCAACATAAAGCACATGCTGAATCTATTTTAGAGTTGTTTGCTTATATTAGACACTGAAGGTGCACACATAATTCTCCAATAAAATCAATGTGGATTGGATTCTAGTTCTTCATATCAACATCATTCACTGCCATCTATTCTGCAACAACTTATAAGACACATCAGGTTTCCTACTGACAAAATAAACCAAAACCAAATCAGGGCACTCCACATGACTGCAAAATATGCTGATACAGGAAAATGTTTCCAGCGTGAGGGCCTCACCCAGTAATCCTGTGAGTATTCACCAGCTTAAACTATTATTTTTACAGCCTCCTGGGCCTGCTGTCAAAGAGTGCCAAGGTCCAGACATCAAAACAAATGTTGCTCTGATGGTTCAAACCCAATCTCTTTCCTGTCTGCAGCAAAACATGCAAAGAAGCATTTCACACTTAGGTGGTGTGAGGAGTCCTGAATTCAAGTTTGCATTAATCCTACTAGAACCACAGCTACACTCAGCAGCACAATATATAAGCTGCAAGAGATGCAGGTAAGCTGGTGGGTCAAGAAGCACTCAGCACAGACCAGGATGACTCAATGAGTGATTCCAATCTGGTGTTCTGGGAATCTGGGAATCTTTAATATTCATGCAGGTAGATGAGCAAACAGGGGTGCCTGAGAAGTAGGACTGGTAGCCACCCCACAAGGGTGGACTTTGTGTTCAGTAACTAATATATACAATTACTATTTGGTTAGAGGTCTAAAGAACTCATTAGCATTTTGTAAATATTTTACATATTAAATTCTCTGATTTCTCAGATGGGCCACATTCCAATCTCAGTATCTCAGTCACAGTCTGAAAAGTGTAATCAAATCAAACTACTGGCAGCAAACAGGGAAATGAAAGCAGAGCCTAGAATGGAGCTGCCAAGCACTCTGAACTTTCCCTTGGAGAACTGGCAATTTCTGTAGGTCAGCCAGCTCCTAATGATCTTGTAAAGCCATGCTACAACAAAACATTGTAGTTTTGTGGTAAAAACATGAGAAATTTTTCTTTTAAGCTTTTAAGTTTTTAGGTTTTTCTTCTCTCATTTTGCTGATTTTTTCAAACATAACACAGACATGAAAGCAAGAAACTATTTAACTGTTCACTGAAGATAGCAATTAAAAGTCCTAGAGGGAAATGGTGTAACTACTTTGGCCAAGTAGGACAGCTTTGCAAGATGGAGAGGATGCCAGTCCCAAGTAACCATGGGCTCTGAAAAATAGGAAGTCGACAAGTTTATTTTCTCTACCTCACTGGGAGCCACCTGAGGAACACTAATTCCTCATCTCAACTGGGTAAAACCAGACAGAACTCTCAGTTTCAAATTCCTTAAGCAAGCCAACTAGCATGGAGGTTGTCAGAAAGCACAGGGCTTGCAAATCCAACCTGGAGAGAAGAAAGATGCGTCCAAAACCTGTTCAATGTGTGTTCCTCAGGTATGTTTCAGATAAAACTAATAACTGAATTTTGAATTACTTTACAGGGATGTCAAAGCTGCCTTTGACAATGCAAGTTCTTGCTCTTCAAATAAGTTTTACCCACACCTGCTCCTGTGACAAAACCATTGGTGGCTGGCTGAGCAATAGCCGACTTCTATGTAAATCAAGGCCAGAGAGACTGAAAAGAATTTAAACAAGGGTTTATGGAAAAAAGACAAAGAACAGAAAAGCAATATGTGCTTTGAAAACAGTCTAGTTTGCAACAGGAGATAAGAATTACCAGAAGATTCAGACAGGAACAGGTCACTAAGAATGAAAAGTTGAATAAAGACAAAAAAAGGTCAGTTAAAATATTTTTTTTGTGGAAGCTCTCCTAACATTAACAAAGGAAGCTGAATGGGAATGATGTGGTGTTTTATACAGAAAAACAGCCTAGTGATTAAATAAAACAAAACACCAAAGGCAAAGAGTTTGACTCACTGTGGAGCTACGCCTGACCCAAAATGTTTAATTAAGACTCTGGGGCTAGTTCAAAGCCACCAGAGACAGTTTTAAACAAAAACCCCTAAGTAATCCTAGAACTACAAAAAATGATATGTTTGGGGCATGCTGGAGGTGCTGAAAGCTTGCACTGAGCTTGGAATAAAAAATTTTAAAAAAATAAATACAAGAAAATCCTTTTCACTTGATTGGCACACACATAACAAAGCATCCCCTGGAAGCCTTTGCTTGACACAGCTCAGGCTGACACACATCCTCTTGGCTTTCAGCACTCTCTGTGCCTCTGGGAGAAATAAAGGTGACCTACAACCAGCACAGTTTCAGCACCAAGTCCATGTCCAAAGATTCTGTTCTTCATAAAAAATAGGAAATCTTAAATTTATGTAATTACATCATCTCCTCCTTGCTGAGAGAGCTTCCAAAACACAGGAGCGGTGATGAAATTTGGATCGCTAATGAGGCAAAAACACTTCCCGAGCTCTTTGTATCTGCCAGAAAAGACACATCTCCTATTGCCAAACGTTTCATCTCTGCAGTTTCTAAACAGACGTGCCTCTTCACCGTACCAGTCTTTAACTGGCTCTCTTACAGCTCACTCAAGACTGACTTACTGGAAAGGGAACATAGAAGGAAGAAACTTATTAAAAGCAGACAGTAAATCTGCTTCTTGTTGTAACTCATCAGCTCTGATGGGAGCTGGGATAGGGTCACATTGACAGCTCACTGAGAGGTACATCTGGTTGCAACTGTGCACAGTGTCAGCAACTCCGACCTAATTGCCTGCTCACACCTGCAGCTCCCCAGCAGCTCACCATGCCACATTGATCTACTGTCCCAGAGCACCAAAGCATTAAATTCGCTATTTGGGACACATGCATGCACTTCCTGAGCCCCTTCTGCTGCCCCACCACTACCCAAAACCAAATATATTTTTGTGCTGAACTGTCTCATCAGACAGGCAAGCATCAGAACTAGCAGAGCCACAGAGCAGGAGCAGACAGGACCAGGGCAAAGCCAACTGGATGCAGGTAGGACACAGCAAATGATGTATAGGTAACTAACACAGGAAACACAGAAAGAGTTCAAAGGAATGAGCAACACTCACCCTTTGTATGCACACTTAACTGTTTTACTCTCAATTCTTCACACAATATTTCCCTGCACCCTCCACTTGTGACCTCATGACAGTCCCATCCTGATTGTCCTCACCTCCCAGCTCTCGTGCTGCACAACCACACCTGCAGAACATCCCACAGGTGAGGAAAGGCAAGAGGATGAGAGGTTTTATCCATACCCAAGAACAAAAAACTCCAGCTCTCCCCCAGCTCTTCCAATGACTTGGTTTTGAAAGCTGTGTCTGTCAGGGTGATTTAAAGGTGTAGTTTACAGTCACAGCCATGTCTGTAAGCAGATCTATAAAAAAAACATTCTCAGCATTGGCTTTTCCTCACTGTATTAGCTATAAGCACATTAACTCTATGCATTGATGCAGTGGCAGCTAAAAGTGACTACATCCTATCAAAGCCACCATCCTCTCAAGGCTAACAAATCCTGCCCAGCCTCCTTCCCTGAGAGAGGGCAGCATGTCCTTACTCACAAATGCTACAACTTCAAACACAGGCAAATCTGTTGTCTTCAAACCCTCCTCTTTCGCAAGTCCATAGCAATGCTTCTCTTTTGTCAGAGATCTCTGTGCCACTTGCACTTTTTAATTGTTATTGAGGTCTCTCCTTATAGTGCTTGCCAGTACACAGATAGATTCACCTTTATCTTCAATGAGTCCTTTAAGCCTCAAAGACTGCAGATTTTCAGTATGATGATGTATTTTGCACTTAAAGGTACAGCGTGCAATAAAAATCCACTTTAAAAACAAGACCCTTTGGTCTGACCCTCAAGCTTGAAATGAAGTGACATTTAGACTTTGATCCTCAATCCCAACTCAAAAATCAGCTTTGGAACTGGATCTAAAATGATCAAGGACCAACCTCTTAATCGATTTCAAACATGACCCAAACCATCAGTCTTGCATTAAGATCTGCTCCGTGGAGATTAACACTGTATAAATTGACATAAATCTACATTCTCTTCCCTGAGTTTTAACTTCTTGCAGCAACATCACCTGACAAGCTTTCCATGTAAACTCTGGTTAAAGTTTCGTTTCACTAGAACTCCAAGCTCAAGACTAAACTCTTCAATGACATAACAATCTGCCTCTTTCAGACTAACATAAATTAGGATTATTTTGGGGAGTACTGTATTCATAGAATCATAGAATCATAGAATGGTTTAGGTTGGAAGGGACCTCAAGGATCATCCAGCTCCAACCCCCCGCCACAGGCAGGGACACCTCCCACTAGAGCAGCTCGCCCAAGGCCTCATCCAGCCTGACCTTAAACACCTCCAGGGAGGAAGCATCCACAACCTCCCTGGGCAACCCATTCCAGTGCCTTACCACCCTCACTGTAAAGAACTTCCTCCTAACATCCAGTCTAAACTTCCCCTCTTCCAGCTTAAACCCATTCCCCCTCGTCCTAACATTACTAGACCTTGTCAATAGTCCCTCCCCAGCTTTCCTGTAGGCTCCCTTCAAATACTGGAAGGCCACTATAAGGTCTCCTCGAAGCCTTCTCCTCTGCAGGCTGAAGAGCCCCAACTCTCTCAGCCTGTCCTCATAGCAGAGGTGCTCCAGCCCTCTGATCATCTTCGTGGCTCTCCTCTGGACCCGCTCCAGCAGTTCCATGTCCTTCTTGTATTGGGGGCGATTAAGATAAAACAAGAAGCATTTGCTTTTCACGTCAGCTATGTATCTGTTTGCTCTCCTTGTCTTCTTCAGCACAAAGGGAACGGCAATCTTACCAGTTCTAGTATTGTAACAGTAACTGCCAGAGCCAACCAGCATGACTCTTGTGCTATTGCTGATCAACAGCAATGTTGGAAGGATCAATAAAAATATTAAACAAATCTCACACACCAGTCAGTCTTGCTAGAAAAGTCCTCAGGAACTCTCCTACGGCTAATAGGTCTTTCTGGCCAACTGGTGAAATAATTACCTATGCTTCCCAGTTCTGTGCACAGGTGGAAATGCCTCCCTTAAGATATTGACTCTGAATAACATATTTCACTAGAAGGAAAAGCAGTCAAGCACAAGACAGAAATTACAGCCAAGAATAACCAGTGGTAAAGCACAAACACAATGTTAATCAATAATGCATCATAAAAAGGCAATCTTTAGCAGCACAAAGTGGCATACTAAATTGCTCATAAGACAAGGCTAATAAATTCCTGTCATAATGGAATTGAGTGACACATAACTGCAGATTAGGAGAAGTTGTCCTTACTACTGAAGATAAGCTGCTCTCACTTGTACCTGTTACCTCCCAATTTAATTTGAAGTATTAGTTGGCACTGATAACCCAACCCTAAGGAGATGACTGGCAAAGTGAAAAGCACTCAAATGACAGGCAAGACTGCAAAAGAATACATTTGCAAATTAACTAGGATACATGGCAATAGGGTAAAAGTGTAAATTAATAACTACAATTCTATTTCTCTATTTGTTATTCCAACACAAACCATGGAATCTGTTGCTGTTTTGGTTGACAATTCTTGGCTGAATCCACGTATGTTTCTTCTGCTCGTTCCCCTGGAATTACAATCCCCTCCCTCTAAAGAACCTTGTGAAGAGCCAAGAGTCACAAAATCCCAGTAAGCATCAGCTCCCTTTTTCCATACTTGCAAAAGTGCTTCTCATGCCTTAACATGAAGCTGCAGGCAATGGGACAGCACACGTCTTACATGCACCCACAATGGCGTTCTTTAATGAGAGTACATATTGTAATAATATTCAGTAAGCTCTTTTAAATTATACTTAAATTCTGATGTGAAAAGCTACCTGGTGACACTAATTTTTCTCAGTACCAATGTCCATTAATGCAAGGATTTGAAAATCCAACATTTTTAAAGTATGATTGAAAAATCCAGCTGGGTCCATGCTTTGATCAGGTTTTGCTTCACCATCAGTTTAACCTGAGAAGAATACCAATATTAACCTTAAACAGTGATCCAGCATGGAGTAGCACATTGGCATAG
Organism: Tricholaema leucomelas; assembly: GCA_013400475.1. NCBI lineage: Eukaryota > Metazoa > Chordata > Aves > Piciformes > Lybiidae > Tricholaema lacrymosa > Tricholaema leucomelas. The sequence continues at coordinate 382,299 of WAAF01003199.1, read as the reverse complement.
TTCACATGCCATGACCACCAGAGCCAGCAAACTAGGAAAGAGGACAACAGGTTCATGGCAGCAGGGTCGTGGCCTTGCGCCCACTCACAGTGGCAGTTCAGCCTCATCCCTAAAAAGCAGGACATCTGCCTACCCTAGCAAGGCCAGCTGACCACCTTGCATTATAATGTATATGTACAGTACATCTGGCAATACCAGAAGATCCACACTACTCTTCCCAAAGCCAGCACTACTGTATTGTTTACCTCTGTTGCCAGACGTAGTGTATCAAATCCTGCTTGACAAAGCTGCTGCAGTTGTCCTTGTGTGAATGTCATTCCAGCAGTTTGTTGTTCGCTTTTTTTCACTCTCTTGCCTTTTGGGCTGATGCATATGTATTAACTATCAACTGCACAGTGATCCTGAAGGACTTAAGGACAGGGCTGGGGGACACAAGGGTCTGAATCTGATGGGATTTCTGGCAGATTGCTCGTGTTGTCTGAGGCAAACGTGTGAGTTCTGTATGTGAGCTAAGTGTCAGCACATATAAAATCAAGCATGGATGCATGGGTTCAATGAAAGGAGCAGAACTTTTCCCCTTCACATTAAGAAAAAAATCAAGTTAAGGAATTTTGTACTTGTGTAGACCTGGAGTGTCCAGGATAATGATGATGAGATGTCTGTGGTGGTCATTCAGATTCAGCAGCCACCTACTGTATTACAAGGATAACATTTCAAAGCATGTCTGTGTTTTGCTGGATGTTCCTGTCCCCTGTGGAGCCCATTCCTGTAAGATCTTTGTGGATGGGGTAGGTATTTGTCCTTACAGTTATAATTCAAACTGCCGAATTCAGTTAATTCTTCATTATTTGTTTCTCAATATCTAGGTTAGAGATAGCATCCTTTTGTTGGGGACAAAATGCTTGCATGTGACAAAGTGATGTTTCTGGCACAAGCCTCACGCCTTAGAAGATGAAACCACCAGAGACTACAGCAAACCAGTGTCAGAATTTACTTCCTAATTATCTCTGGCTCATGCCTCCAGACAAGAGGGATTTTCTTGGATTCTAATTTTGTGAATGTAATCAGCAGAGGATGCAGTGTGTTCCCCTTTCATTTAATCGTTTGCCACCTGAAACTAAGATTCCATTAATAAGTCAAATTCTACTGCATATACACTGGGACTCTGGGGCTTCCTTGCATTATGTTGTTATCCCCCAGTTTAATTTAATGCCAGATCAATGAATGTGGTTTGTGGGCCTGACCCCTCCATATGCTCCTTAATAGAGAGTTAGTTGCTGGGGAAATTATCTGGAGTAGATCCACTAAAGTCAGAGTTTTCACAGGAAAGGCCTGTCAAATTTCAGCACCCTCCTGGGCTATCACACTAGCTTTAGCACCACCAGGAAGTACCTAATGACAATGCACTTAATAAGAACGCAAATACATTATGTAGGCAGAAGGTGGTGTACACCCTCTGCACTGCCCTTTCTATGACACCTTCTTTCATAGCTGGTGGTAAGCCCCTTGCACAGGACACAGGAATTGCTGATGTCTCTGTAGGAGGTGGCTTGTTTCACCTGTTCCATTCTAGGAACTTAAGAAGGACTGGAAACCTCACACCAGCTTGGGCTGGCAAGTCTCAAGAGAGCCAGATCAGACAGGACTCTCATTTCTGTGACATGCAAACAAGACTTGCACTATGCGGTGTGGTATAAATAGGTGCAGCACAAGCATTCGTTCCTTTGCAGCAGGCAAACTTTGTGTCCATGCAAGCCGAAGAGGCTTCCCTGTATTAAAGAAACGTGTTTCACGTTTAAATGCTCAATCTGGTTTTATTTTAAACTAATACCCTCTTTTTTGCTGTTTTTTGCACCTTGCACAACGTTGGCAATGAAAGTAAATTTCAGCTTTGCTTTTGGTGTTATTAATTTTACAAATCAGAAATTAGGTCCTAAAGGAGGCATTAACGTTTGGCTTGTAAGCATGAGAAGGTGATGTTATTTAAAGGGGTAACACCACCGCTGGAAACTTTGGAGTGTACTGACTGACATCAAGGCTGAATTTGGATACTTAATATTTCAGGGTTTTTTCTCCTTGCAAACCTGAATCTCAGGATTAAAAAAAGCTGACTATGAGCACTTAAAAAATGCTGACTTAAGAAGGCTGTGCACACAAATGAGTGTGGATCCGCACATGCACCCACTCATCTCTGTCCCTACCAATCTGTAGTTGGGGGCCCAGGTAATCCAAATGTATTGATTTCTGAAATGCAAATCTTTTTCTTTTCCTTTTTTCCCCTCTAACAAGGCTGCTGTAAGGAATATGAAATTGTTATCAATTGCCAGAGGCTCCACACCAATTCCTTTGTTATTTTGATGACTGAAATGTATAGTCAGCGTGGTTTCTCATTTCTCTCACTTCTTAAATTACAAGAAGCATCCAACTTGAGAGAATATGGAAGCATCCAACTTGAGAGAATTAATAATTTTATGAATTCTTTCTCGGATGTGGAAGAGCAGGATTTTTTATAGAGGTATATCAGCTTAAATAGTAAGAGGCTTCAAGGTAGCCTTCATCTTGTTTGTGCCAGGCTGTAGACACTGAAGAATGACTTTGCATCCGTTACTATCAATCACTCCTGCAATGGCTTCACACTCCTATGAAAAAACTTAAAAGAGGGTGCTGGAGGAAATGGAAAATAGAAGCAATAGAGTTGAGTAGTATTTCTCACAACACTGTGATTCCAGGGATTTGGGAGGTGGTAACTAAGCCCAAAAAAATGCCATGAAGATAGGTAGACCATGGCACGGGAAAACAGGTGTGAAATGCTCACATCCTGTAAGTGTTGTCTGCTTTTCATTTTTCAGTGTGAAGTAGCCTTGATTTCAAGGATGTGAGGAAAGCGATCCGTATGTGGCTTTGTGAGATGCAATTCCCTTTCTTTCTCTTCTATAGTAGGTGAAAGAGAAGGCCATGGTCCTTCTCAGCTGTGCTTGGTCTGCAGAGGAACTGCTGCTGCTGCTTTCAATGTAGTCTCCCAACTAAAAGATAGCATTCTTAGTAATCCTAGTAGCAAAAGACTGCATCCTTTTATGTCACTTTGCCAAGTGATGGGAGAGGATGTTTTCAATTGCGGAGTTCACACATAATAATCCATGAGGGAGCCAAGGGTTTGTTGGGTTTCAGTTCACTCTCTGGCATGTTGTACTCTAAAAAGCAGGTAACTATGGGGATCTTCTCCTAGTTCTTTTTATTTTAGAAACCAACATTTCCTGTTAATTTCTAAGATATACTGATAATTCAAGGTATGTTGTGCAAATGGTAAAATAGTGGGTCTCAGGACCCTTGGAGTAATGCCTTCCGAACTCTGGTAACAAATGAGATTGCAGCTAGTCATTTCCATGCTTTTCTGGTTGATTAAATGATTATGTAAGAGACTAAAACAGCTCAAAATGGGTAACTTGTAGGGATTTTTGGATTAGGGAATGTAGAGATATAATTATAAGATGACTCTACTTGTATCTTACAGACGATCTCTACTGTAATACCTTAAAACAAAGAGTTTTAAGTAGTTAAAATAATTTTAAATACTATTTGCATTACTGTGCTTTAAAGTGATTGGTATGCCAAGCAGAACAAAAATGTCTGTATTATCTGTTAGTGACCTAACTTGGAACACACATTCTACACCTACACTGGTGAATACCAAGAGATGAATATGTCCTAGTAATATGTATTTTACACCCCATATTGAAAGTGTGAGTGGAGAATTTATAGTAGCTGAGGGGGAGAGAATTACCACTTTTTAAACACTTGGTGATTAATGAAATGTATCAGTTAGGGTCAGAAATCTAAAGTTGGTAAAGCCTGTCTTCATTATGTATTTTGGTCCTGATTAACTTCTAAAATATATCTGAGTTCCCAGATGGGGATAAGTATTTTACTGTTGGAGTTAACTACATGCATGCATATACTTACAAAGTTGATGGAGCTGCAAACTGAGTGGGACACAAGACACTTAGGGTGGCTACATGTACTCTGTATCCCAAGCATTGCTGTGTCCTACTCTCACAGTTTAATAATTGTTGCAGGAGGACTCAGCTGGACATACAAAGTTCCTGCCACTACTGCATCAGCAATCCTGTGGACCATGCCAGCTGATCTGTACTTCAACTTTCTTCTCCTGAACCAGATTTGGTGGTCCTTTGTAACATGTTTAAGGAAGCTCAAAGAGGATGAACACAGTTGCCTGCTAGGCTGTTTGGTCTGGAAGTTTGTTTTGGGCAAGCCATTTTATGATTTTTTTTCCTGAAAGGAACACATTGATGAATGGTTTGAATCTGCTGTGAGGTCTGCATGATTGACTGGAGGAGTCAATGGCTGCTTTTCAGCTGATTTTACTGAGCACTGGGGTCAGGTCTACTGTGCCAAAACAGGAGCTTTTTAGCTTTTTGAATTGCATAAAGGGTACACACTCCCTGTGGTGGTAGAAACACCACATTGCAAGCTCGGCTGAAGCTCTGAACTGCTTCTGCCCTGTAAACCTGGGTCAGCTCCACTGACTCGGTTATATGAATTCTGGATCAGTGCTACCACAACAAAAAGCAGCATTTGGTCCTCTGTGTCCTCCTACAGAGTAATATACAATAGAGTAACAACTTTTCTTTTCACATTTGTCCTTCACAGAGTACTTCTGCATTCAAGTGAATGGTAGCTTCTTCCCCATAGAGATACATGCTTGAAGTATGGAAGGGGGTGGTGTCTATTTTCATTAGTTTCAGTGGAAATGACACTGACAAATAAGCTACACATAACTGTTAGTATGCAGGTCATCAATATGATCCAGGTCTTCCGGTCCTGCTGCAGAGCTTCTCTATCCCAGACAGAAAAGGTTGTTAGTATTTCTGGTGTGACGGCAAAGGCAAAAGTTGGGGGGTTCTGGAGCTATTCTGAGATATTAAATGAGACTAAGTTGGTAACATATGACAGATATGTCTTAGTTAAAATCATCTTCATATTTGACTGTCTTGGTTGAGTTTTCTGGTGGTTTGGGTTTTTTTGCTTTATTGTTTTTGGGTTTTCCCTAGAACACATCAGTAGTTTTGGTGAGTCTTTCCCTATTCTGTTGCCAGTTTCCTGAATGCTTTTCTTAAAAATCTTCCAGAGAAGAGAAAGGGGAGGGTTTTTGCTTGTTTGTTTTCCAGAGGATTCCAAGACAGTTAGCAGAACAAAAACATATATGGGGTTGTAGTTTCTGAATGATTAGTAATGCACAAAGCCGATAGATCAGTATAGTGTCAGTGACTTTGAGCCTCATCTATCTCAAGAATGCTGTAACCAGAGCCATAACAAGTTCCTGCAAGAACTCTTTGTGCAGCTAGAAATGCATCTCATTCCATCCAGTGTAGTTGGGCACCAATGGCAACAGGCCATAATTCTTACATGTCCAAAGCAGCGTGGATAGTTTTCCACTGCCAGCCTTTACACAGACTCCCCCTGCCTGTGCGTTAGTTTTCTTTGTACTCCCTAGACCTTTCACTTGTTCTTACATTCACTGGGATGTGATGGAACCAAGAAGACTCTGTGCCATGCTTCCTTTCCAGTAGTGATGGGATCTCATCAACAGATTGCACCTCAACTGCTCTTACCTTGCCGGAATGGCTTACACCTCAAGTATTATTTCTGCAGCACTGTGAGAGCCTGGAAAACACTGCTAAACATCAAGCAGTTGTGCTGTGTGGTAAGTCTGTGCTGTTTCACTACCTGTAATGGTTGATAGTTTTCAACAGCAGCAAGTTAGGAGCAGTATTTCAGGAGAAAGTCTGAGCAGAATTATTCTGTGAGAGTAACAGTTTGCTTTAATCAGAAGGCTTAAAAGCATTCCACAAAGCAGGCCCACGTTTTTGTTTTCACTCTACAACTGGGGAACTGAAGCATGGACAGGAAGAGCAGTAAATGGTGTCCAAGACTGTTCTCTGCATGTCTGTAGAAGATCATAGAATCAACCAGGTTGGAAGAGACCTCCAAGATCATCCAGTCCAACCTATCACCCAGCCCTATCCAATCAACTAGACCATGGCACTAAGTGCCTCAGCCAGGCTTTTCTTGAACACCTCCAGAGACAGAGACTCCACCACCTCCCTGGGCAGCCCATTCCAATGCCAATCACTCTCTCTGTCAAGAACTTCCTCCTAACATCCAGCCTATACNGCCACCTGGGCACACTGCTGGCTCATCTTCAGCTACTACCTACCAGCACCCCCAGATCCTTTTCTTCCTGGCTGCTCCTCAGCCACTCTGTCCCCAGCCTGTAGTGCTGCTTGGGGTTGTCGTGGCCAAAGTGCAGACCCCTGCACTTGGCCTTGTTCAGTCTCATCCCATTGGCCTCTGCCCACCCATCCAGCCTGGCAAGGTCCCTCTGCAGGGCTCTCCTACCCTCCAACAGATCCACACCTGCTCCTATCTTGGTGTCATCTGCAAACCTATTGATGCTGGACTCAATCCCCTGGTTCAGATCATCAATAAAGACACTGAACAGGACTGGGCCCAGCACTGATCCCTTGGAGACACAATTAGTGACTGGCTGTGGCACTATTCACCACCACTCTCTGGACCCAGCCCTCCAGCCACTTCTTAACCCAGCACAGGGTGAACCTGTCCAAGCTGCCAGCTTTGCCAGGAGCTTGTTGTCACAGACTGTGTCAAAGGATTAAGTATTTGAGAGTTGCTCCCTGCTTTCTATCCTGAAAATCCTCTGTGTGAATTAGGCTGTGCAGAGAAGTCAAAACAGAATTACTAGGACATTACTGTGGCTGTTACCAAAGTGGATGCTTTATGTGTAAAGGGGCAGGGATTTCATTAACAGTTTCCCACCAGGCTAGTGGCATATTCAGGAACAGAACTCGAAGGCAGGATGATGTTGTGGAGCCTGGTGCTTGCATGATCTAAGGACTGCAATCCCCCTACAGGGCTGCAATAAAAGGTAGTGAAAACTAGATGTAAGGTACAACCAAAATCCCAGCACTCAGCCCAAGGGACACCACTGCAGTCCCATTCAAGTGTGCTCTAGGCTTGTGAGGGTGACCACTGCAGACTGTCTTAAAAATTCTTTGTAGTGCTTCTGCTGGCAAAATGCTCCTGCTGCAGATACACAGGATTAAAAGAGCTACTTCTGAGCCCTCCTGCACAGCTTGTTGCCTCCATAGGACCACAAGGTGTGCCTCGGGGCATCTGAGTTCTGTTCCTAAGCTACTGACATGCTCTGCTTGGTTGTACTATGGAGCAGAGACATAAACAGTTCTTGCTTATAATCTTTCACTATGTTTTGACTTTAAGTTTCTAAAGTGTAAATCTTCCCTGTATATGCCCTGACAAACACTGAATGGCTTTTCTCTTCTGGATCAGAAGCTGAAGGCATACTTGAAGGAAAAACATCAAAGGCCCTCAGTAGCTCTTGAGAAGTAATTCTAGTTAGTGGCTTCTAAGACTTCAGCATAGTGCCACAGCTTGAAGCCAGGTTGCATAAATAGAGCTTGGAGGCAAGCAGCAAAATATCCACCTTTTCAAGCTGAGTACAGTGAAGTTTGCTGCACAGGAAACATCTGACACCTTTGATGCTCCCATTGACAGCGATGCAGTCACTGACTAGGCATACAGTGTTGCCTAATGGAGAAGGTTCAATGCAGCTCAGGAAAATGGATTGCTTCTGCCAGCCCTTTCCTGCCCTGTACCTGTTTTAGCATTTCAGCTAAATTTCAGGCCAATATTCTTCAGCTGCCTTCTCCCTTGCCTATCTAAGCAACAGTCAGCCTTGTCTTTATTGGGAAGAGTGATCTTCTATGTAGTGTTCAACACAGAAAAGTAGTAGTTTTCTAGGTGAAAGTGTCATAGCAATGCCATTAAGCAAATGTCTATTGAGATGTGACATTAGTTTGGATGCAGGCAAACTGAGAATGGAGGCCATGCCTGTGCTTAAACACCTCTTTTCTGCAACAGCACGTCTGTCTTACTCTAGATAGCACTGTGATGGGACAGCTTCTCCCTTTGGAAGTTTCACTGGATTGATGATCAATACAGGAAACAAAAAGGCCTGCCTCTTCCCTTTTTGTTTTCTTTTGCCTTTGTGTCTGGGTCTAATGGAGGGTTTACCAGCAAAGATAAGGTTCTTTTTTTTCTTCTGGGAGGGAAGAGAGAGAAAGAGACTGCATATAATAATGCAATATAACCATACCCTTTCTATGGTCTTCCCATATCAGCAAAGCTGATCAAGGCAGATGTGGATAACCTAACCTGGTTTTCACTCACACGCCCACAATTAACATATCTGTAAGTCAACATATTGCTTCTCTGCAGAATATACTGTCCTTGCACTTTGCTCATTTACCATAAAACTGTAGTAAAGGACGGAAGTCCCTATCGCTTCTCAAACTTCTGAAGGATCTCCATCCAGAACAGTGCAAAGATCAGAGTTCATACTCAAGTGAATCGTAACAATTAGCTAGCAGGAAAGAGGAGGATGGTTCCTACTTTGCTTTTATCTCTGTTTGCCTTTTGCAGCAGAGAGGCATTCTCTACTTTCATGGCTCTGCTGAAGCAGGTATGTGAGTTGCACCACAGACCAGATCTTGAAAGCAGAATTCTGTTGTGCCTGACACGCAGTGACAACACCAACACATGTAATAGAGCTGCTCTGAACCTGTCAAGTTCAATGTAGGCAGGGGGAAGCCCCAGCACAGCAGGATAGTGCTGGCAACAGTTGCTAACTACCAAAGCTGGTAATTCTGACAGATTCATTCAAACTCCTATCTAAGCCTGTGCTTGACCACAATTGCCACTTCACAGATGAGCCTAGTTGAGAGGCATCCCTGTCCATGGCAGGGAGGCTGGAGTAGATGATCACTAAGGTTCCTTTCAACTTAAGCCATTCTATGATGACTCTGTGATTCTACGTTGCTCTGAAATGGGCTTGTGTGCAGATGAGAGGCTTCACGGGAACTCCACGGCATGGACAGAGAGAACAGTTATACATTGATTACTACTAAAGGACATAGACATCCCCCTCTGCAGCACTGGTAATCCAAGAACAGATTGTCCATAGCTTCCCACCTGGCTCTTCACTGGGTATTTCTACTGTATTTATGCTTTGTTGTGGTTTGTTTTCTACAGGAAAAACAAAGTTTTGATTCATATTGACTTCATCTCTGAAAAAAGTTAAGTCTTTAACCAAGTTATGATACTTCTGCATTTGGAAATACAGAGTATCAACACTATGGAAGTCAGCACACCCTTTCCCAAACTCAATTCACAGCAGCAAAATTACTACAAGTTTATAAAAACCTATATTGTAGAAACAGTAACTACAGAGCAACAAATACTCTGATAACTCAAAATTTAAGACATTACTGTTGACAGTCTGGGTAGTTATTCCCTGAACACCGGCAGAAACAGAGACTTTTATTTCTTAAGGTCAGCATGCAGTGGTTGCAAAAAGCTACACTCAAACATAAGTGCACTAGAAGAAGCTGCTCTTCTAATAAGCTCAACATTGACTAACCATGAAGAAGTTCATAAAATAAAAAGGGCAGTTTAACTCTCAGCTTAAAGCAGTTCCAGACTGCCAGCACCTTTGAGAAAGGGAACCAGAGTAAGTTCGCTCACACACATGGCAGTCCCACGGAAATGAATGAAAAGCTTAAAGGGGCACCAGCAAAAAGATACAGCGCAGCCCCCTCACAGGCACACAGTAGGGTTTCTGCCTGCCACTGGGGGATGTATTTCACTGCATGCAATTAAATGTGAGCCAGATTCTTGTGGCTGTCAAATGAACTCCATTTCTCTATATCCCAAACAGAATAATTCAAAACTAGTATACGAAGTCCATCAAAGGAATGCCACACACCCACTGCTTTGCACACCTCGTTCCCTTTTCTAACCAGAAGAGAAAGCAAGGATCAATTGCAAGATGGGAGACTCCAGCATTGATTTTCAAACAGAATCTTCCATCAAAACCAATGGTGAGGGAAAAAAAAAAAGAGTCTCAAGTGATTTGAGTTGTTCTGACATTTGAGCAAAGGTACACAACAGCCGCCTGTAAGGAAAAAACAGCTATCAGTCATACAGTGCTGCATGTGTAACTGAGATGATCATGGACAGGAAGCAAGTCTGAGGATCTAACCTCTCTAGCATCCACAGAACAGCAGCTAAGTCTAAAAAAAAAAAAAATATATATATATATATATGAAAAGCAGAGCAAGTGCATTCTGGTCTGCAGTCAAGAGGAAAATAAAAAAAAAGAAAGAAAAATCAGGTTTAGAACAACTTTGTTTCATAAACCTGTCTCAGGAAAGATAAAGATAGGGTCAATTATTCTACCTTTAGGTGGAATTCTTCAACTTAAAGGATCGCAATACATCAACAGTCTGACCCCAGCCTAGCAGACAGCTCCTGACTACACTTACTGACACAGTTCACTGTATCTGGGATGCCTACAGAAGCAAGCAAACATCTGTAAGAGCATAGGCAGGCTGGGGACTAGTGCACTAACCAATTTCATAGCAAGGGCATCAGAGAAAAACTATGACAGCCTGCTACATAAAGCTCTAAGAATGACCCATTGTACACAGACAGAAGATGCAGGAGCATGGAGCGATAATCAGCTTGCACTGAGTTGTCCAGGTAGCCCGTTAGCACGTGGTGGGCTGGGGAATACTCTGAGCAAAGAGCCAGGACAAAAAAAAAAAAGAAAAAAAAAATCAGCTTTTTATATTGCTATACATCCAGCTACAGCAGACACTGCAGGATGTTTTTCTTTTCAGAAAAGGCTAGACAGACAACAGGAAAACACAATGAAGTCTCCACTGCCACTTCCTTCCGCAGGAACAAGGAGCCCCTCAAATGCATAGCTCTCCAGTTTTCTCAACAGGGCTCCTGAGCACCAGAGAGCTGCACTGTATGCCTTTGCCCCTCAGCAACTGGTCAGGGAACCTTATCTGGGACAGTGAGTTCCCCAGCACACAGACAACCTTTGCCAAAATTCAGACAATGCAATGGTGTATTAAACAGACAGCACGTTTACCATCAGCTTCCCAACAAAGAATGGGTATGGAGCCAAGAAGAACAAGCATTAAAAGCACCTAATTTACTTCCAACATGTAGTTGGTATTTGAGATACAATGCAAGGGACACACTATTACATTATTTTGCACAGATAAGGCCAAGTTCACCTTCCTCACTTCAGGTATGGTTTTGTTATTAGGGTTTGCTTTCTCTTTGTTTTTAAAAAAGGCTTACATTAATGTGTCTTTTTCCTATTTATCCCAAAGAAAAATACATCAGCACAAATTTGGTTTTCTTCTGTTTGTAGCAAAGAAACGCACCTTTGTATCTCCAAAAATGGAAAACAGCCATCTAACAGACAAGTCATCTAGTCTCTGAGGGGTTGATCTCATGGTCTTATAGCATCTTTCCCCTTCTGCGTCACAACTAAAATTGTTTGGAAAGCTCTGTGGGCAGAGAACAAGTCTCCTGAAACTCACCAAGATAACTTAGTGGGTGAAGAAACTGTCAGATTTTGAAGAGCTGGCACTTCTTGCAAAGAACGTAACCTTATTTTCCATCTAAAAGGTTTGGGTGGGAATTTTTCATCTAATTCCAATTACAAAGTGCCTATCTCAGAGAGCACTGCAAACTACCAAGAACAGTGACAGGTGGCAAGCCAGGGTATAAAAGACAGCTCCCTCTGGCAGCTATCCTAAGACATACTCTAGTGCAGATGGGCTAAAATTTAAAACACCCTCCCACAACAAAAGAAGTATCAAGCCAAGATTTTGAAAGCTCTTAATATTTCCAGTCCTATTCCACTTGGCATGCACTCTGCCCAGGGTCAGGCTCCAATGAATTTAAACGTACATCAAGAAGGGTTACTAACGTATCTTAAAGTAAGGACATAATGCCTCAACATGATCTTCTACTTGATGTATGTCACATTGGTAGGTCTGCTGTCTTACTCTCCACTTCAAGAGCTCCACATTAATTTATCACTTGCACCACCAAGATGGTAGCACATATGATCACATAACAGACACCTGGTGAAAACAGCTGCTCAAGCCTTACAAGCCATACATAAACCAAATGGCCATACTCTAGTTTAGAGCTTGATAGGTTTCTAGCAGTTTCCACTGTAGTAGAAATACAGTTGTTCCCTCAACACCACCCCTCAAAAAAGAAGGCAGAACCAGTTATGGTCAAAAAGATACAATAAGGATGATTGCATTTATTCCCAGACCTACTTCACTCATGCCAACAATCTAAATAGGAATCAAACAAAAAATGGGTACAGATTATCCTCCTGGGGATCTCACAGCATCACATTCCCTCCTCAGAGTTTATGGTAAATCCTTTGAATTGTACTAAAACCTCAGCCTATTTATAGTTTCACAATAGCACAAATCTAAAGCCATAATCTCCAACAGTTAGCTATAGAGGATATTGAAAACTCTTTAAAGGCAATTTTTTGAATGTTCAGAAATTCAGAGAGTAACATTTAATTTAATCTCTCACCTACTGCATGCTGAGTTTGTGTTCCAGTAGTAAAATTCATCTGAAACAAGGGAATATAATAATTCTTGTCCAAACACTGTGAATACACATACAAACCATGTCACCTGTGGAATGCAACCAGTGAAAATACCAGACCTTTCACTAAAGTGGTAAAGCTGTGCTACAACCAACAATTCTGAACAGTGCCTTGAAGCTCCAAAATAGCAACTTCCCCAGGTCTGCTATAGACTAAGCACCCCTTGTGAAACCAGTAAGCATGAAGCAGACGCAGCAGGAAAGAAAAAATATGGATTTTTTCCAAGGAGTTGGCAGGTACTAACACAGATGGGCACCATACAAGAACATATTCATCAACCAAATGATACCAACTTCAGAGGAGCAGGCAGCTGAAGGAAAGATGCCAAATGGGACTTGGCTTCACCACGGAACAGCAGATCTACCAATTTCTATTCCTACCATTTAACATTAAAAACTTCAGGAAAAAATAATTTTTAACCAACCATGATTTGGAGGCCACAAGCAGGGCTGGAACACACATTATAGAAAACTGTAATCTCCTTTTTTGCTACATCTATGCCTATAGGCACGGCACTGAGAGCTGGCAGGAGAGCTGTGCAGGTAGGGCTGAGAGGATTCACCTACCCAGAAGCGAGGCCACTCTGCCAGCCACAGCTCTGGTCTGCTAAGAGGTATTACTCCCTCTTACCAGCCTCACACCCCTGCTCAGCTTTCAGATCCCTCCAAAGGCACTGCAAGTGCAATTTCCACCTCATTTCTCCGGCAGGAAGGGGAAAATGTGAGACGGACGGACAGACTGACCAAAAAAAGACCTATTTTTCCACGCTGGATAAACTTTGCAGCCAAGCAACACAAAGCAGCCTCGCTGCAAAACACGACGGCATCTGCACGCAGCAGGCACTCATGAAGTTTCCGTGGTCCGAATTCACCTTGGTGTGACTTAATAGCCGACTCTACGAGTGACTTGCATAGAAGCCAGCATCCGCCCCCCCAGTATCGCGCTATCCCCAGCGTCCACCGCGCTTGTGAACTGGGACATTAAAGTCGCATTATGCAGCCAGGAGTTTGACTCGGAGACGATCACGTCCCTGTACGGCATCCCGCAGTTAGGGTCTGTGCGGAAGTACCACCAAGAGCTCCCCAGCCGCCCCAGCTCCCGGGGATACAGCAGTACCGGGCAGAAGCGCCCCGGTTGCGGGGGCCCGGCTCCATCGTGCCACGAGCAGGGAGAGCCCGGGCCGGGCAGCCAGCCCCGCCGCTCCGGTCAACTTGAGTGAGCCGGCGCGAAGTTGCCCCCCGGCAGCGGCGGCGGGTGCCCCCGGCGCGCCGCCGTGTCCCCGATACACACTAAAAAAGACAAGCAGCGAAGCCCAGAGCCCGCAGCCCCGGCGGCTCATAGGGGTGGTCGAGCCGAGGGTCCCCCTCTCGATGGTGAGGGACCCACAGGGATCGGGCAGCTCCCGGCACCGCACTCTGCCGCGGGAAGCTTGCCGGCTGGTGCCGCCTCCTGTCCCCGTTCCCCTAAGCGCAAGGCAGCAAAGAATAAAACTGAAAAACAAAACAACTTTCCTCCCTCCGCGGTAAGTTTCCTGCGGGGAGCGAGACGACCTTCCCGCGGCTGCTCCGGGCGGTGGCCGGGACAGAGCTACTGGCCGGTCTACAGGGCGCTGCGCCTACCGCTGGACCCCGTGCCTGCCGCAGCGGCGCCGGGAGACGAAAGCCAGGGCCGGCAGCAGCCGACGAGTGTTCCCGGGGCATCCGCCACCTGCGTCGGCGGGGAGCGGGCCAGCGCAGAACGGGGCGCTGCCCTCCGCGGAGCCGATGCCGATGCGGTGCCGGTGCGGTTGCGGTGCGGCGGTTCTGGTGCCCTACCTGGGTGCAACATACTTTGGAAATAGAAGATGACGAGGATGAAGGAGCCCACGGAAGTGACCAGGACCATCCTGCACACCCGGTTCATCCTCATTACTTCCAGCACCGCCGGCTTCATGGCGTTGTCCGGCGGCGCAGAGAGGGGCGGCGGAGCGCACGGCTGGCAACGAGAGCCGCTCCGCGCCCGCGGCGCTCCGAGGTGCCGGAGAGGAGCCGCCGCTGCCACCAGAGGATGCCCGGGCGCCCGCGCCCCGCACCGGGGGGCGCTAATGCCTGTGCTGGGCGTGACCACGCCGCGCGCCAGGCGGAGGGGCGCTCTGCGCGGCGCGGGGGGGAGGCGGGCCAGGCGGGGAGCCGGGGCGGAGCGCGCCCCCCCCCCCTCGCCAAAGGGAGAGATGGTCCCGCCCGGCGGCGGCGGCAGCAGGCGGGGACGCGTCGGGCTGCCTCGAGGGGCCGCCGCCGCGGGGCGCGCTCCACGGGGGGAGGGGCGCGGCGTGCCGGGCGCGTGCGGGTGCCGCAAGGGCCAGCGGGCGTCGCCGGCTCTGAGGGAGGGGATGGCCGTGCTGGCACTGCTGGGCGCCTTCGGGCTCCTGCTGTCGGCGCGGTCGCGCTGCCTATGAACTTGACTACCAATGGATCACTCTTGCCCTCCTCAGGGGCGCTAGATCCGGCGGCGCGCCGGTGAGGAGAGGGCCGCCACCGCACGCCAGGCTGTTTCCCCACCGCCCGCCGCCGCTCCGCCCAAGGAGGCTTTTCCCTGCGCCCCGTTTGTGGATAGAAATTCTCTTCTGCCACATTTTATGTTTGGGTGTTTTGTGCGTGTGTGGTGCCCGTCACTTTGTGAACCTTAAATGCCTCCTTCAGGTCCACTCTGGTTTTAGTATTATGTAAGACATTATTTTACAGCCAGTCCTTGCCGTTTCTTCTTAGGTTTTGCGCTGTCCCAGCCAACGGCTGTTAACATTTACAATCGGTGTAAACACTGACTGCCACCGATCATCCCTACAGAAAACAGTGCCACCTGGCCTGCCAGAAACTGAAAGGGCTTTCGGTTTTGAGTGTGAGACTTTTAAGGTCTTTGAAATTAACTGGTTGCTCATTTGCATGTAGAAAACAAAAGGTTCTTCCCCCACGTTCCTCCACCGAAGTCTACCTCTCGGAGAGCAAGAACTGGCAATGAGATGCAATACCGTACGTGGGAGGAATGCAGAAGAGCTTAGTGCAACAGAACAAAAGGCATCTACCTTGACCGCGCGTGCATCGGAGTTTGGGACCTCGGGGGCTTCTGGTGAGCCGCGGGGGGTGTGAGCAACTGCTGGTCAGTGAAGTCCTGGACTGGGTTTCTGGCGTTAAACCACAGAGCAGAACTCCCTAACTGGGACGGCCCGCTTGCTCAGAACTAGATGGTTGTTGAAACTGGTAACTGAAATCATCTGTCTAGCACTACACCGTTTACCCTTGTGCTACCAGCAAGGCAAATTTTTGCTGCTTATTCCTCTCATGCACCCGAATTCTGGTTTGCTCTTGCTTTTCTTTTTGCTGAAGTGAAAATAAGTTTGCTGATACCAATACCATCTTTATATATAAAGTATTTTTTTCCCCCTTCAGATTTCTGTCTGTTCTTCTGATGTGGTTAGGGGGAGGAGTTTTGTAATTGCTGATAGCTCTAAACAGACCTAGCCCAAATCTGGGAAGCAAGTGGTGTAAAACAGATTTTAAGCTTAAAAAAAAAAATCCACCCCACCAAACCCAAGCAAAATCTACCAAATCAAAAGGTATGAGTATTCTTTCCTAGGTAATTGTGACAGAAATATGTAAAGTCATCAGGATTTTCCATCCAGACTTTCCAAAAGCCAATTAAAAACACTTTACCTTGAGGAGAAATCAATAATTAGGTAGATATTTGTAACAGAGTAGATTATTCAAGCCTGGCCTTGAGTTCCTTTTATTAGAAAGAATTTTCATTGTTCACTGAGCTTTACACAATGTTTTGCTTGCTTTCTATAGATTTTTTTCTTTTGACATGCAGTGACTACTTTCTAGTTTTCCATATGTAAAGAAAAGTTTCAAAACGATTTCTCTTTTTTAAAGCCCAAACCTCAAATGGCTGCCAGGGAGGTGGTAGAATTGCTGTCCCTGGAAGCATTCAAGAAAAGCCTGGATGAGGCACTTAGTGCCATGGTCTAGTTGTTTGCATAGGGCTGGATGATAGGTTGGACTGGATGATCTTGGAGGTCTCTTCCAACCTGGTTGATGATTCTATACCAAAAGTCCTAGATGAAAAGAAATACTAATATGTAATGCATCGAAGTGGTGAATCTTTAAGTCAGTCAACAAATGTCAACCAGAAGCACAGCCTGGCATTTGAGTGCCCACACGTCAATACCTATGCTGCAGCACAATAGCAACTGTGGTATTTTAACAGAAAGAACTGAACTGTATCCAGGAATCTGGGTAAGGCATCAAGGGATGAGGGAAAGAGCCTAGAACTCAATACTTGGCCAAGTAACACAAGAAATGATTTATGCTGCCAGGGAAGTTGGTCAGTTGCTCAGTATGGCTTAACAATAGTTATTTTTCTGAGCCATGCCTTCTGATGGAGGGTTTTAAAGCAGCAAGAAGAAAATCCCTAGCTGTGTTGCCACTTACTATTAAAAGAACATTATAAAGCAATACCTTCATTACAGACGTTAAGTTTGTAATCAGTGATTACAAACTTAATGTCCACCCACAAGCTTGCAGGTCTCTGCAAATTTCAACCTTTCTAATGTGTGGTGAGGCAGAGCAATGAAATGCAGCAGCCTGTTTTTTAGAGAATGACACAGCTGTGCTTTGGTTTTCCTACAGAAAAGAACATAATTCAGGGAGCACAAGGACATGCAGTTGTCTTTCCAGGCAAGTGCCAAGTTATAGAACAGGTACAGGAACAACATCTGAGTGGGAGCTTCAGCTGCTGCAGAGCAGTAGGGAGTCCTGATAGTACTCTAGGTGTGATCACCTATCATTCCCATGATGAGAACAACCATTCAGTATCTCTGAATTAAAACAGTCTCATCATCCAAGAGGCTTCTAGAAAAAAAAGACTTAAGAGATTAAGAACCAGATGCCAGGAACATCAAAAGAAGTCCAGGCAGGGTTTTGTAGATTACTATGTATAAGAAAGAAAGCTTTACAAAAGAACCTTAAACAAACAAAACCACCTACATCACTATTTATTGACAAAACTCTAAAAATAACGAAACCACAGCTGAAAACCAACACAGGCAGAGATACTGTGTGTAGTGAACTCGGGCTGCAATTTATCAAAAAAATAGCAGGCAGGTGAATACCAAAGAGCATGTTGAAATGTGAAACAGAAAACCACTAGCAAACAGAAGTGTCTGTGCAACTTTGTAATGAGAAAATCTCAAGGAAAAAAGAAGTTATTTTGTTTTACACTGATTAGCTTCATGCTCTGAAAAGGAGAAGATGAAAATATTACAGAATGTCTCCAAGGGAGAGCAACTAGGTACTACTGATGGAATATGCAAAAGCTGTTAGGTATGTAAGCTGCCTTCAGAACTGAAACACCAAATTCCAGACTCTTTTTGTCTCTCCTTAGATTGTTAGGACTCTAGTATCATCACAACACTTACCACCATAGGGTGAAGCAGTCTAGATAGGTGAATTAGAAAATCTTCCGGACATGTCTTCTGATTTCATTCTGTTGGGATAGTTTTAAACTATCTCTGCCTAAAACAGCCATGCTGTAAAGAGACCAGGTCTTGGGGTTTTGTCCCTCAAAGAAGAAGCACATTACTTTAATGAGTCCAGACAGCCAGTGGACTTCTCATTTGACCAAATGCCCTAAACTGTGCTGTCTGACAGTAGGAAGTCAAACAAAGCAAGACTTGTGTTAATAGTCAGGCACTCCCCAGCCTCATGCAGTCTAGTGACTTGTGCAGTTTAGGATTGCCCACCAGTTAAAACGTATGTAGCAACGTTATCCTATAATATATGATAACAGTCTTTTAAGATTCTGATCCCATTAAGAAAAAGTAATTGAGAACTTTTCTACCACAGCTGATTTCAGTGGACAAAGCTCATTTACCTACACAGCCTTCTCAGTCAGAAATCCATTTTTTGCATGAATAAAAGGCCACCCACCTCCAGGAATCCATCATGGAAAATTGAAAGACAATTGGTTTTGGAGCTAAGAGGATGTCTTTTCCCCCTTCCTCTTCCCTCCAAATAATAGACCCCTCATGCCCAAGATTCCCAAAGCTGAAGAATCTGCTATTTCCAAAATACCTTGTTCTGCATGTTGCATTTTCTACACTGATGCCTTTGGTAAAGCCTTAACGCCTTTATACCATCTACAGCCTCAAGTAGTGAATTAGAAGGAAAGGCCACATTCCTGCAATATGTAACTCTTGGTCCCAGGTAGATCTCCAGTGTCCTTTTCCAGGAGTATTAGTTATCTTTTTTCTTCAGGTTTTAAAATACTTCATGTTAGATCATAGAATCAGAGTTGGAAGGGACCACAAGGAGCATCTAGTTCCAACGCCCCTTCCATGGGCAGGGACACCCCACCCTAGATCAGGCTGGCCAGAGCCTCAGCCAGCCTGGCCTTAACCACCTCCATGTTACTCTGCTACCCAGCTGACATCCTTCTGTATTTCTGAGAGGACTTAATCTGTCTTCATTCTAGACAGAGCAGGTTTATGGCTTCTTGGACTGCATGCTTCCCAGGTGATGCAAACCAGACTGAGGAGAGGGAGCATTTATAAGAATGCCATCTGAACTGTCACCTCTGAGAAGCACTGTCATTTTCAAGTCCCCCTACTCAAAGCCTTATTTTTGTGCTTTATTTCTCTGTTAATGAATTACAGCTTCCTCCCTTCCTCACAAAACTCACTTCTCTGAGGACAATATGAGAAACCAGGGAGCAGTACAGCATTTACAGGGCTAAATATGGATCCACTCACATCTCCAAAAAGCATGTGGTACCTTTATTATTACCACCTTTATTGCTGCCTTTATTGTTAACTATTCATTATTATTATTATCCCCAATGGAAAAACATCCAGGAATGATTTAGGAAGCTCCCCTTGGGTGCAGACCCTTGCAAGAAACATTTTTGCTGTAGCTGGTCTGCCAGCACACCAATCTGTGCTAATAACAGTAGTTTGCTGAGATTAGATGAACGTGCTTGTGTCTTTTAAAATCAAGAACAATGTTGTAGATTTAAATGACTTCACAATGCTTCTGAAAGTTTCTGTTGCAGAACTGGGTTGATTTACAGGTGTTGAAATACAAGATCATTGTTAAGTTAAACAAGGTACAGGAAAGGACAAGCATGTGTTTTGTGAAACTAAATTCATAATGAGAAGCAATCAGGAAAAGCAATATATTACATATTTCAAGGTTAAAGTAGGACCTACAAGCAAAATCTGTGGTTGATGTCAGACTACTGCAATATTAATTGCGAAATTGCGAAATTCTTAGCTAAAGGACTTGGAGGAGAGAGACATATAAGCAATTTTTAAAGCTTTGCTTTGAAATGAGTAATTTCTAGAGGTGATAGATGCTTTGACTTCTGCTCTCTGTGTGGTTCAGCACTGTCCCAGACAATGTCACCTGATTCGGAAAAAAGTGTAGGTAGCAACAGGTAGAAGTAGTCAACTGACTGATGTTTGCTTGGGATATTTGTTAGCCAGAGCTTGGCTTTTGTCCTACAAGGCAAATGGCTGCACTTTTGGAACACCCCCCCCTCAAATATCAAATTCAAGACAAATTCTAATGTATGCCATCACCGCAGCTACAACCAGAGCAGCCAACACAAATCCTAGGCAAAGGGGACACTAAAATATTTGCCAAGGTCCACTGAAGTTCAGCTCTGGTTTTAGTTGTTTGTTTGTTTGTTTTCACCCTATGTGGACTTCCTTTCCAGTTTTTGCCATTGCTAGTTAAGAACACTTTTCATGAAGTGAAACTACTGGAGTAAAACTTTCAACAATGTAAGGATTAAGGCAGCTGCAAGGCAAGTGGTTCTGCCCCTGCGTGTCCTCCTGATTATTGAGTTTTAGTTGCCTTTGTTAAAAGGACTTTTAAACGGACAAGTATTTTTCCCAGCAATGGGGGTGCACCCCTAAGCTGCACTGAAATACAGACCTCTTTTTTGACTGACCTTGGGGCATCACCTGAAGTGTGACTCAGAGCACACAGAGGCTGAAATAAGGAGGAATTACTGTTTTTTTTCATAGGGTTGCTCATCCTACTTCTATTCTCAGACACCAGGGATTACTCATGCTCTTCATAACACATTGCTGCCATCCGGCTGTGCTGCTTATTATACCCAAGGGTCTCAGAATAAAACCTACTATCCAGGAAGGCAGGATGCAGTAGTTGTTGGCCAGCAGAAGCAGCACACCACCAGATCAGTACAAACTGCATATATTTACAAAACATAAGCATGCTTGCTCCATCTGCCCTGCGGCACTTTTTTAGCTAAAATCCAAGCAAGCTCCTTTCAGGAGTAAATTCATTTGCCTCCAAGAGTTGGAGTGGTTTATATGTTACTGGGTAAAAAAAAAATTGAGCTGAACAGGAACAAGCACACATACTTAAAAAAAGAAAAACCATCTTTGCAGAAGTTAAGAAAATTATAGAATAAATTATTACTGGGGAGGAGGGAAAGGGAAAAAGAAAAGGAAAATATTCAGTCTACCAAAAAAAATGAAAAAGGAAACTGGAAAAACAGTTCCTTAGATTGTTGCCATTGTACATTTGCATTAAATACAATATCATCTTCTGTGTTTAGGGATTTTTAAAGTGCCTTGACATGATTGTTTGGCTTTTCTGAAACAGTCTCTAGGTATTTCTGATTATGTTAGTAAAATGCTGGTATCATCTGTGAAGTCTCACTTTCAAAATCACTACTATTGTCACTTCTGGGATAGATACATCTCACCAGCTCTTATATTCCATCTAGCTGGTCTCCAGCTGGGTGAAATGTTGATACATGGTTAGTCAACAGGAAGGAATACACATTTACATAACGACATTAATTTGCCCAATTTTGGACATCTGAAGAGCAATGAGATGAATCATGCCTTAAAAATGCCTATCCAGGAAAAGCTCCTGGATGTCTAGTTCTGCTTCGGACAGCTGTATTGTCCACAGGAAAGGTTAGCTGAAACAAATCCCAACACAGGCTTCTCAATCCCTCTTAGCTTTGAAGAAAATACAGCTAAATCTCATATTTTCTGTAGTTAATTGTGCAGCATTATATCATGTTTTCTTGTCACCTACCTTACAAAATACTCTGTGGTCGAAAATGGGAGCCACAGTCTTCATTGTTACTTAAGCATGTTTGGTTTTGTAGAGGTTTAGTTGTGTTTGGGGTTTTTTTAAGTGAGTAATACATTCCTTTTTTTTTATTTTCTATATATGAGAAAATCCAACTAGGTACAAATATAAACATTTGTAAAATATTTCCCATTTAAAGTTTTAACCCTATCTCAAAATTCAATACTTTCATAGAAGATTTTAGTTCAGCATGATTACCAGAAAATCCTTTTTTCCTTTATGCTTAAACTGAAGATAAACACATATTCTCTTTACCAGGAACTTGTTCAGAAGAATATTTTAAGTCAACAGATGCCAAGAAAATGCTTTGTTATTTTTCAGTAGTGCAACAAGTTCTTTTTCATTCCAGTTCATACATATAATAACTGCATGTTCAAATTAGGCACACATTTGATGTAAACATATGCTTAAAGTCCATAGTCCTAAAGATTTTCCAAAATCAACAGCAAAATCATTGCAGTCTTAAGTGGAAAACCATGTACCTCTTATGTTGTTATGCTTTTCCTGTGTCTCATTCCTCTAATTGCACTAGGAGGAAAAAAAAAACCAAAACAAAACACCAAACCCAGCACCTAAAACGAACACCAAAGCTAGTAGTACAGGTGTAAGAAACAGATCCAAGGTTGAAAACGAGTTTTTGTGCCCAGAGGCAAATTGCACTACTGAGAATCGTCAGGCTCAACAAGACAGGCAGCAGTGCGTACTTGCAAGTAGGACTTTTCTCACTGTCTACAATGCAGTGACCTTAGGCTTGGGAAGTGCTATGAGGTGTTTAACTATGGAGTTATAAGGAGCAGTTCAGAAACACATCTAAAAGAAAAGCATTTTCTAGAGCTAATNATCCCTCTTCAATTAAAAGGTGTGACTTCAGGGATTCTTTCTATTTAAAGAATGTCTAGGTGATATTACAGGAGAAGGAACAGAGATAATAAATCACATAACAGCTGTTGAAATAATATTATCCAACCTTTACAGACATTTTTCCAAATCACTTCACACATTCGTCACTCCACCAGTATTGCATCTGTATAATGAGTTACTCCTTACCTTTCCCCTCTGCTTTGGTTCTCCATTCTTATGAACCACCTACACTAGAGTTATGGCTCCAACTGGCTATGAAGTCTCTGCAAAGAAGAACACGACTCAGCTTCAACAAAAAGAAGTGTAAATCCTGTTGATAACTGACTGTGGAGACACACAGTTTACACAGTGAAGTATATCTTGAACTAAGGAAGAGAAAAAGGTTGAGTTTACCAGTTGTTTAACTATTCCAAAAAAAACCCAGCACTATTAAAAAGGTTACTCAGTTTTAGTAACTTGATCAATCTTGCTTCAGCAGTCTAGAAAGCAAGAAGAGAGATTTATGTAATCTCTCTTTGAAAAGCAAGTTAACAACTTCTTACAGGGCAACTACAAGACGTTTTCTTGATCCATTCTTGTGTGGTTTCTGGTATATGAAACATGAGCCATAACTCTATCAAAACTTATCCCTTCCTGTAGATGTGCTAGGATAACATATCCATATTGACTCTGCAACATCTATCAAAGGCTGATGAAGAATGAATACCATTAAGCTGTCTGTCTGGCCCTGCACAGGAAGAAGAATGGCCATTTGCTGTATGTGATTCATTGTCAACCCAAAGCAACCAGAAATGCTTTCGAGAGGCTCCATGCTGCCTCATTACTTTCTTGAAGTCAATATTTAAGCAAAACCAATTGAGGATACATAGACATAGTTTGGACTGCAGAAGTTTACAACTCTGATGACTTTCAAATGTGTGTTAATTCCATTTTCACTGGTGGCAGAATCAAATAATGTTGCAAGTGTATCCTGAAAGACACATAATTTATTCCCCACTCAAAAAAAAAATCCAGCTAATTCTGAGGTTTTCTGTCAATGCAACCACAAACCAATCACAGAATGACATGAAGAGGATTTCAAATCACTTTATAAATAACAGTTAATTGTAGAACATCCATTTGAGTGAAAGAACTTAGACTACTGAAAAGCAAACTGATCTACTAACAGTCTTTCATCCTTTCAATAAATCATGCTATACAATTGAGCCAGCATTTGGCATAACCAGGTACAGTGGAAATTTTAAGAGGAGATCAGCCACTGGAGGACTAATAGATTGCTGTGTTGCCAGAAGATCCCTTCAAGGAAGTCACCACATGGTGCTGGTTGTTCATTCTTATCAGGATTGTAGATTTCTGTTACCTTTATGTGTATGTCATTTATCAAATCGACTTTCTGCTGTGGCTGTACTGTAACTCAGTGTGGTGTAACCTTGTATAGCTGCTAGATCCTCCTCCGGTTTTTCTCTCATTCTCTCCCCTCAGCAGGAGACAGTGTAGGAAATGGAATGGAGAAGCTCATGAGTTGAGATAATGACAAGTAGGCCACTTAATAATTACTGTCACAGGCAAAGTAGAGTCCACTTGGGTAAGATTAATTTAATTTATTGCTAATTAGAAATACAGCAGGATGGTGAGAAACAATGACAGAAATATTCCCCTTCCCTTGACCCCAAATGTCGTTCTCCCCAGGCTTAACCTGACTCCTCCATTCCTATCTCTTCTACCTCCTCCTCCCCCAAGCATCACAGTGGGATGAGTAATGGGACTTGTAGTCAGTTTGTAGCAGTTCTCTGTGCCACCTTCCTCCTTGCATGGTTTCCCTGCTCCAGCATGGAATCCTCCATGAGCTGCAGTGTGGATATCTGCTCTGTTGTGGTTCTCCATGTGCTGCATGGGGACAACTTGCTTCACCATGATTTCCATAGGTTACAGGGTAATCTTTGCTCTGGTTCTTGGAGCACCTCCTCTCTCTCCTTCACTGTCCTATTTCTGCAGTGCTGTTTCTTTCCCTTTTTCCCCCTCACTGCTCTTTCTCCTAACTGCCAAGAAACATGTTTAACCCTCTCTTAAATACATTTACAGAAAAGTGCCAGCAGCTTCATTGATGATCTATCTCAGCCTTGGACAGCAGTGAGTCTGCTTTGAAGCCATTTGTGTCTGGCATGGAGACTGCCCTGATTTCTTTTCAGTGAGGCCACCTCTGCAGCCTGTCCCTGCTACCAAAACCTGGGCATAGGAAGTCAAATGCACCAGAGAAGTAGATATGATCATCCTTTGGGTGTTTGGATTATAAACTTTTCCTCTCCCCTACATTACCACT
This sequence comes from Tricholaema leucomelas, assembly GCA_013400475.1. Lineage (NCBI taxonomy): Eukaryota > Metazoa > Chordata > Aves > Piciformes > Lybiidae > Tricholaema lacrymosa > Tricholaema leucomelas. The sequence continues at coordinate 357,338 of WAAF01003199.1, read as the reverse complement.
GGCTTGTGAGGTAAAGAAATTAAACCAACCTGACTCAAACCACAGCCCTGCTGGCCCACCATTAGCTGATAGGAATAAGGGGGTTGGGAGGGGGCGGGAAAGAGGCAAACCCAAACCCATCTATGATTCATTCTCAGGAAAACGTAAACCATGACCAGCAAGCACTTTAAGGAAGTGTGTTTTAGCAGTGTGTGCACAGCTTTGGGTACATATTAACACAGCTGTTACTGAAAAGAGGTTGAGGCTTCAGAGAAACAAAGCAATGGCAATCCCTTCCACTGGCACAAATCCTCTGTGAGGCTAGGGAACCTCAACGTCCCTTCCTCCAGAAGGGCTCAGCAATACAAAGCAATGCATACCTGAGCTTCTGGTCTTCAGGCTAGCTGCTTCCCTCAGAGCCACTTCATTTGAAGGCCAGTCATAGATATCTCCTGGCGTCGAAGGCAGAGCATCCGTTTTGAGGTGTATGAGCTGTTTTGGTAAAACATGCTCATAGGTTGTTAAGCATGAGCAGCCACTGCTGTATTTCTGAGGGCAGCTGACTTCGTGGGCTTTGGTCCTCAGTGGGGAGAGGATATACTGTAGCATGCTAGGGCTTTGCCTTTCCTCTTCTGGTAGCAAGAGAGAGTAAAGAGATGGGTGAAAGCTTGTGATGGTACTTGTCTTTACTGCACTGCCAGGGGCAGTTAAAGAAGTTCCCTTAGAAGAGGGCCTCCTCTCCATTCCATAAAGAAGATTTCCCTAAAATATTTAGACCTTTATTTCTTTGATTTGATGTTACACTGAGTAGTTTCAGACTTGACAGAAGGTAGAAGACTGAAGGAAGAAAGGACCCCAGGTCATTTCTTCAATAACTAAGTCCAGTTCTAGTCCCTGCCTGTAGCTGAAATGCTGCAGTTGTTCTTTTGATGACAACATTTATAAATTTATGTTAATTTTTATAACTACCTTTAGCTGTCACAATGCTAGCAGCAGGTGAAAAGTCTGCATGTACTAAAGCAAATGGCAAGTACCTCTGCATTTAGGGCAGAAAAAAAATAATTAAATGTTCTCTCCAGGGACCCAATCATCCTGACAGTTTAAGTTGCAGCATGCACCTGATGGAATGATTGTGCCTCAAATTAAGCCTTCTAATTTGTGTATAAAACTGGGTCACAAAGCTTATTTCCTCCTCCCCCCGCTCCCCTGCACAGCTCCTATACACATTAATGCACTATATTACACAGAGTGAAAAATATGCTGAAGGGCAGACTTTGTAGAAGGCTCTTCAGCATATCTACACTGTGTGTTAAAAGTGCAGCTTGCAGCCAACTTGAGATCTGAATCAAAACAAAGTGTATTTTACCAAGTCGCTCTTTGAATCCATTATTGTCATGCTGCTCATTTATGCTAATGCTATCAATGCAGTAATCTTAGCTCCTTCATCTCCCTCCTCCATCTGTGGCACCAGATCACAAAAATCTTGTGGTTTTTCTCAAGTGCTTTTCAGTCCCTTCAGTCAAGCAGGCAACTTGCAGACCTGAGTTTGTAAGCTCACTTAACATCAACACTTATTAATTCGCAATAGGCACTTAAAATACACAGTAGTCACAGAAGATTTCTGTTTTCTTCTCCTCCAGGTGCAGGTTGGGAATAATAATAATAATAAACAAACAAACTATCTAACTAAACTACTTATTTAGAAGAACTATCATTATACTCCAAACTGGGAGATAAAACATTTGTCACACAAACTGAAAAAGCCCCCCAGCCAAGTCTCTTATCATCCAACTATTCAGGCAAACTGATCATTTTATCCCCCCAACAGATGTTCCAGCTGCTCAGGTTTGTAGAATTCCAGCTTCCATCTCTCCTCAACAGCAGCAGACTCAAGCTCTTGAAAGTCACCATCTGACACCAGGAACAAAAGGTCAAACCATAGTCTAGACAGAAGCTGTAAAATGGGATGCTCAAAAGCCATCAGGCTGACAGAATGCAAGAGGAGCCTAGTGGGATTTTTGCAACAGATTATGGGCAAAACAGGCATTTGATCAAACACACCTACCTCCCATTAGCAAACAAACACAATCAGGTCAGATTTCTGGCACACACTACCACATGTAATTTTGTAGGTTTTTATGCACTTTGGTTTATGCAAAAAATAGCACATTTTTCTCTCATTCTTTCTCAGTAAGGTACTTAATCACCTTATGTTAGGAAACCAGATCCAAAAGCCTGAGTCAAACACACCAGAAATACACACCTTAATGGAGACAGAATCAACTCTACAGAAGTCGCTAGAAGAGTTCCAGAAATTCATTTAACCCTAAGGTTAAATTCAGTCTTCTTTCTGAAAACACTACATTGAAAAGCCATGTCAAAACACAGAATTAAGCTATACAACTGTTGCACTTTTATTCTCTGCAAACACTCATAGAGCTGCTAGTGTCATCCAAACATCAGGTAGTTAAGACCCCACAGCCAAATCTCTGACATTTTTTATTTGACCTCCTCAGGGTCCATATTTCAACCCACCTGCTTTATAGCTTGCAAGTAGGATAGCAGACTGAAGGTGATAAATGAAAAAATGCAGCAAAGCACTTGGAATTTTAACTCTGCTAGTGCCTCATCATGTTTCCACTTGCTGAGCTCTGCTGTGGTGTCGTGGAAGAGTTGAACACCTTCCGCATTTTGCTATATAGCTCTAATATGCATGCAGCTCCTGTGCCCTCTGCCTGCTTTGATTACTCCTGCTTTTGGCAATTAACACCAGGAGATTAACAATTGGCTCCAGGCCAAATGACTCTGAAGGCTATTAGCCTCTTACAGGCACCTCACTAGTTGCCAATTTCATAGAGGTGAGAGGTGTGGGGGCTATTAATGAAATGCATCAGGAAGAAATAACTGAGCTGTCAGTTAGTCTTGAGTCTCATCCATAATTCTGTTTTAGAACAAATGCCATAATTCTACATCCCATGTGAATCACAGGGGGCTATGTAAAGTCACCTTACAAGGAGTGCTTTCCTTTGTCACAAGTAATGGATTCATTGCATGCTCCTGTTCTGGCAACATTCATTTAAAATTTTCCTTGTTTTATACAAATTAAGTAGTAGTGGAGTGAAATGATGAGGAGGGAGCTGTGTCAATCTGAAGTCATGCCATTCCTGTCTGACTTCTAAGCTACCGAGTAGACACATATCTCTTCCCAGTCTCGTGTTGTGTATAAAAACAGGTGTCTTCACAGATGAGTGCTGCTTGCAATGTTGTGGTTAGTTCATAACCAAAAAATACTTGAGCTTTTTCAAAAGCAGATGGTCTATTTGAGCCAGCAACAACATAAAAAACATGGCTTGGTTTGTTTGGGGTTTTTTTACTATTTGTAGCACACTATGAGCTCAGTTCAGCAATCCTTAACTATTTGAAACCTTATTTATATTACTAAGAGCTGTGTGGGCATACATCCTTTGAGAAGAAAGAAGATGGCTTTCAGGCTTTTACTGTTCAAAAAATAAAGAAATACATTCCATTCAGCAAATCCTCATGTTGGAAAACAAGGTAATGTACAAGTAACACAACACTACCAGAGGGACACAGATTTACTTCTGCAGAGTAAATTTGTGAAAGGAATTAGGCATTTTACACCTACAGAGGCATCCACACTGCCAGGGAAGAGAGATGCTCAAGACTGACAAGCCCTCCTCAGAGGGTGCTGCAGGAGTAGCTACATCTTGTATCTTCTTCCTTCCAAAGACTTCATTTTGCAGCTATGTCCATGTGGGAGCCCCAAGTTAAGTGTATTATCCAATAATAATGCAGGTGATTAACAACCCCCACAGCCAGAACTGGAGTTCAGGAAACCTGTCAGCTCTGAACATCAAGGTTGGAAGTCTCAGCCCTTCATCAGTTTGTCTGTGAGGATAAACAGTGGGAGATAATTTCATAAACCAGCAACCACTGTTCTCTGTTTGCCCACCATGCTAGCCATATCATCGTGGAAGGCTACCAAGTTGGTCAAGCATGTTTTCCCCTTCGTAAGTCCACAATGACTACTCCAAATCACCTCCTTATCTTTCATATATTTGTAAATGGTTTCCAGGGTTAGCTGCTGCTCCATGAGTGTTCCAGGTATAGAGGTAAGGCTCATCAGCCCGTAGTTCCCTGGATCCTCTTTCTTGCCCTGCTTGCAGATGGAAGTGATATTTGTTTTCTTCCAGTCTTCAGAAACCTCCACTGATCAGTATGACCTTTCAAAGATAATCAAGAGTGGCTTTAGAGACACATTACCCAGCTTCCTTACTGCTCATTTATACATCACATCAAATCCCATGGACTTGTGCACGTCCAGTTTGCATACACATTCCCCAACCTGATGCTTTCCTACTAAGGGTAAGTCAGTGTTGCTCCAGATTCTGCTTCTTGTCTCAGGAGCCTGGGATTCCTGAAAGCAACTCAGTAGAGATCAAGGCAGAGGCATGGAGGCCTCAGCCTTTTCCTTGTCCTTCATCCCATTCAGCAGCAGGCCCGTATTTTGCCTACTCTTCTTATTGCTTCAGATGTACTAGTAGAGAATCTCTTCCTGTTGTCCTTCACAGCCTTCACCAGTCAACTCCAAATAGGCTTTGGCACACTCAAACAGCACTTCCACATTCCTCATAAGTCACCTGTCCCTGCTCCTGCTTCTTGTATTCTTCCTTTTTATATTTGGGCTTATCTGAAGCTTCTCTTTCATTCATGCATGATTCCTCTTATCTTTGCTTGGTACAGATGTAGGCAGCAAGAGTTAGGGAGAGCTCCAGGAGCAGAGTGGGTTCCCTTTGCTGAGCTCAGAGAGCATCTCCCACATGTGCGCTTCTCTCTATGTCACAGCATGCTGGACACACTGATGAACAAAATGGAGGAGGAAGGTCAGCCTGGACTGAATGAAGAACAAGTTAATACAATCTGCCAGAGAGATTCCTTTGAAGAGGAACAAATGGTTTCAAGAAGCTGAAACAGTTGTTTTTTTTTTTAAGAGCAGCAAGATGATCTGGCTGGAGAGCCTCCCCTGTGCAGCAAACACAAGGAGCAGAACTTAATTTGAACACACATTGCAAAGGAATTAAAGCTGCATCCATTTGTCCTATGCTTCAGTGTGTTTCTGGAGTTCATTGCTTCCTATGTCACTTTCTCTCTCCCATTGTAAAAACGCCTCTTAGCTTGTATAATCCTCGTTCAATAGATTTTTTTGCCTGTTAGCAAATTAAAACTCATGCTCTAGAGGCCAACAAAAAGCTGTCTCTTAGCGCAGGTGGACTTTTAAAAAGGTGCTGAGCATTTTATTTGAGAATTGGAGAGGGAGAAACAGTCACATAAAAATTAAATTACACCTCTTTGATACCAGTCATCATTTTATTGCACATAAAACCTGAAAAGCAAAACATTTAAACTCTTCAATATTTTCAAGTCAGTTATCTTGTAAAATATTGTATTTAGCATAAAATATATGCTCAAACAAAATATTGATCTACAAGTTACTCTAGGCAGAAGGCAAATAAGTGTCATCTTAATGGTGTCTGGCATTTCAATTTAAAATCTTTGAGTTACAAAGGCAAGAAAGTGAATTTAGAATCCCCAGCTTCACTCCAGTCCATGCTGGACTGAATTTTCTCCAGTACAGAAGCAAGGGGTGTACCTGGGTCTGATACTGGGTCTGCAGAGAGGGCAAAAAAATGCAACCACACTGTCAATGTCCTCAGATACAACTGATTTGCCTGCACCACAGATGGAATAAGGTAGCTCCTTATAGCTTGATTTCTCATCCATGCTATTGCCTGTGAAGTGAATGTTGAGGAACACAGTATTGGGTGGGGTTGCACACAAGTATAGCATGGTTGGAACAAAAGGGCCGTGAGGCAATTATGGCAGTTCATTTTGTTAAGCACTTGCCAAGGTCTTCATCTGCATAAATATCAGCCAATAGCTCTATTCTCTATCAGAATTCATCCTCTCAAGAGAAGTGTTTGGGAAGCCTTCTCCATTTATGACAGGTGGCTCACATAGGAACATATCAATGACTCAAACTCCTCACTGACCAGCACTAAACAGCCTTTCACCATTCAGCCTAGAAGGTCAGAATTTCAAGGCAAGACACAGAGATGGAAGTAAACACGGCAGCATGGAGAATGGCAAATGTTCCTGTAAAACTATAAACTCATAACCCAGCAGTATCTGGAGGGAAGATCCATACAGACCTGAGAGGAACTCAGAGCAAAGTCCACTTAAAACCTGTATTCCTACAAGAACAAGTACTCATAGAAGGCATGATATACCACAGTAATTCCAACAGCTAGCTCCCTTTGTGAAAGACCAAGACTAGAAGAAGAGGATGGGCAGGTCCTTTTCTGGCATAAAAAGCTCCAAGACAAGGATGCTAACAAACAAATGTCATCTATGTTTCAATATATGCTAGTATTCCAGCCCATCCATGATGCACAGTTTCAGGCCAGCAGATAAAACACAGTGGTTGAAAATGAGGAAAAGGGAAAGAAGGAAAAAAAAAGGCATTTGAACAATATCAAAGCTTTTCAATACAACCAAAAATAAAACCCTTTCTACAAAGTGGTCAGTGTGTGTGAACAGAGCAGGATACCTCTCATAATAAGAAAATGTAGGTATGCATTTTTATATCTACAGATCTGTATAATGTCTAACTGTCTCACAATAAATGTCATAGCAGAAGCTTAAAGAGATAAGGGAAGGAAAAAAAACTTTGAATTTGACCTTAGTCAGAACAGGATTAGGGCTTTAAGGCCACAAGTGTGGCTGAAAAGCCCAATACACACAGCAGTGGTAAAACAAATGAAAGACCTTTGAAGAGCTAGTGCTGCCAGTAGAGACCAACTTCTGTCTGGTGACAAGCGTATTAACCTTTTGAGGCTCTGATACAGGTGTTTCATCAGTTCTGTGATGCTTCTGTCTTTCACCATCAGCGTGCACATTACACTCATGCTATTCCATTTGCCAGCCAGGTCGCAGGGTGTCACTGCTCTGAGCTCCTTTACGGGTTGATTTCACACACCCCTCCTCCATTTTTTTTAGTCTTAAGAAAGCTTAACTCGCGTGAAGAGGCCAGATTTTTTTCAAAAGCGCTTAAGCTCCCACAGTCTCTTTTTGTTCTCAATGGGAGATGAACTCCCTAGAAAATGCCAATCTCCATTTAGAGTGTGCGGCTCTCTTGGAAATCCATTCCTTGGCATTTCAGTTAGCATTACATACCCACGTGCTATGTCTATGTCAATTCATTTTGCAGCTGAAGCCTAGAAATATGCAACTGCATTCTTGATGAGTGGTCTGAAACTGAACAAAGCATGTTGCCTTTATCAGTGAAAAGAATGCAAACCAGCTTCCTCTCCAGAGTGCAATTTTACTAGCACCTGCTTAACCTTCATATTTAGATAAGAAATCTCAGGCATTTTGTGTTGTTAGTACAATAACACCTGCACAATCTCTTGATTAGATTTATCCCCATGTCACCCCTGTAGGGTAGTGCTATCATATTCATCTTGCCAACAAGGAGTTGAGACAGGGAAATGGATTAAGTTTAAAGTCACTCGAGAAGCGTAGGAAGTCTGCACTTAAATTGACAGCTAACCTAGGATTCTGTTGAGCATTTGCCAATGGATGTGGACTCTTTACACAGAGGAACTACAAAATGCTGAGCACTAAGAATTTATATTCTGGAATTAAAAACCAAAAAACCCAACACATTGACCTCATTTGAATATTTTATGGAATACATTGATAGCTAGTGCCAAGAATGACTACTGCATTGTAGAAAGAGTTCTAATGCCAGATATAAATACAGAAACCAGCAGGCAGATGGAACTGCGATATGGGTCTCTAAGGAATCAGCAACAACCTTTAGTTTAATACCACAAAGCAGTTGTATTTCTTTATACAGCATATCAGTAGGAAAGTCCGTTACAAAAGTGGGTTTGTAGCATTGTTTAGGGCTTTTTTCCTCTTGTTTATCCTTCCTGGCTTTTAGGTGCTAGTCCTATGAACCCTTACATCCCTTAACTCACCAACAAGCAAAGGTGCTTGCAAGTATTTTTCAAAGACGTTCTTCCATGCCACACATTTAGACAGTTGGATTTTTCAACACTAGAAACTATCATTTCTGAGTTGGGTAATAGTGATGGACTTTAATTCCCTTGGGTGAATGAAGCAAGCTAATATTAAGAGGACATTAATAAATCTTACTGTCCTGTACAGAATGTTTTTCAGACCTAGCTTGCCTAAGTGTTCAGCCTCTTCCAAAACTTTCTACACTTACCTTCACCTTTTCTTTATCTATGATATCTATGCTCTACAGGCATAGCTTTAATCATTGCTACATGGCTTTGTGAACTACCAGAGGTGCTATCCTCCAAGAGTCTTTGTAACTGATGCCTGACCCTGGAAATGCTTTTGCACACATGAAATCACTCAAAAGCATTTGCCACACATGAAATCACTCAAAAGCATTTGCCCGTTCCGCTCTCACTGCTCTGTTTCAAAAAGCATTTCCTTCCTCCTCGTGCATGCATGGGAAAGACACTGCACATGGTTGTGAGTATGGCTGTGGCCCTCCAGCGCTGCAGTTTGCTCACACTAGATTACTTGTCTTCAAAGCATTTTCTCACCTGGGTCACTTCTTTAAAGAGAATTTCTCCAGACTGGGTTTGTAATGCTTCTGTAGAACATTTATTACATTGCTATTCAGCAGCATGAAATCCATGCTCCATATGAGTTCATCAGCTATAGCATAGCAACTTCCTAGATATCCTGCTATGCCCAAGGTCCAATTCTTAATCCAATTTTCTCCACTTTAAGACTGGCTGTCACAGCTTCCATTTGAGACTAATTCAGTAGCTCAATTTTAGAATCTGTTACTCCCAGCAATTTTAGCTAATAAAAGCAAATTTTCAAAGGCAAGTTGTGCAAGTCTTTGTTTCTCCATCAGAATTTCAGGCAAAATATTTACATTCGGTACACACTAAGAGGACTTTCAGTTCTGAACTAGCACTATCCTTCACACAGAGATGTTACCATCATGCTCTCCAGGTACTGTCCTTTTCTCCCCACAGAAGCATCATGAGTAGGCTACTCCTATAATCAGCAGACTTATTCTGTGTCTTTCTCTGCTACTAGGATGCTGTCTAAAGCCAGTGCTTCACCTTCTGTGCCTAGGCATTTTTACCACCAAAGTAAAAATAACCTGGGCATCGTTGTATGCAGCCACTGCATACAACAATGCAGTAGGCAGGAGTGAAGGCTTCTGGAATAACCAGAAATGGGAGAGCAATCTAGAATACAACATTTAGATGTTTCTATCCTGATTAACTTGTTTGTGTTAACCTTAGCTACTTCTCTTACAGCAGCTGCAACCTGCCTTCTTGCATTATTACAGTATTACCCACTATCAGTAACATCTTCAAAGCTCTTCATGAGACTCAGCTACTCTCCAGGTAATACTAAACAGAGCAAGTTTGGCTTGGCTGCTTTGCAATCAGTGCTCATCATTGCTAATTACTCATGGTGTTACAGACCTCTAGGCCACCACAGTATCTTGTACCCCTGTCCCAGTAGGTTTACAGTCTGTGGGTGACTGTGAGTCAATATGTGGATGAACAGAGTTCCATGTAAGAATTAAAGATGATGCTTAGGTAAATGGATCTCCCCTCCCTCTTCCATACCTCATATCTGAGTATCTCTTCATGAAGATCCGTTCTAGATGGATGCATGTAACACACCAGACAGTTTTAGTCCCCGTCTCCTCATAGTGATACATTTCTGACAGCAACACAGCATGCTTAGCTCAGGACAGATAAGTCTGTGGCAGCTCCAGGAACAGCAGCTGCTGAAACCATCATATCACCTATGACTGAAGCAGAGTAAGACAGAATGGACTGCTCTTCTGTCCCCACCAGAGATAAAAGAGAAAGTTGCAGGGCAGCAGCAACCACGCAATCTAAGGGGTTATTATATTAGACTTAGACAAGCTAAGGAGAGCTGTACTGCCCTTTGTTTTAACTCTCAATAACTAAATGAGAAGCTTCTATCTCCTACCCCCAGGCAGATACATATTTTCACATTGAGGGTGTGGGGTTTCTGTGCACTGCTTCTAGGTCTTAGGGAGAAATTAGTGCTGAACTTCAGATGGAAAATCTGGCTTACTAAATTAATCCCCACAAAGGAAGGAGAGCTTAGTGTTTCTATACTCTCAAGGCATTTGGGGTTTTTCTAGGCTTCCAAGGCCAGTCCTGTGTATAATGAAAACCATAACGGAAAACAGAGACCCTTAGGGTGAAAGAATACAAAATAAGAACTTGGGCCTGAAAATGAACTTGGTTTTACCGTTTTGCCTATGCAGAGCCAGATCTGCTGGGACAGGGGACAGGAATTCCCCTACACTGACCTGCTCCCAGCTGGGAGGCCTTGGATCACAGCTAACTGGGTGGTCTTTTGCTAAATTGCAGTTTCATTTTCCTTTGCAACTGTAGTGCAGCAGGCTTGGACCAGGGCTCCGCAACAGCATGGACAGGACTGAATTTTGCAGCCCTGAGAAGAGGGGCAGGAGAGAGAAAGGACAGAAGAGTTTCCTGCCATTGGAAGTGCTGTAGGGCACAGAGGAGGTGGTACATGGCTGGCAGGGATGGGTGGCTGCTGTCCTCTATGACTCACACACCCTCACCACTGCATTGGCCCATTTGGCTCACTGAGACTCAGCACATGTTGTGGGGAAACCACTTGGTTTACTTCCTCCAGTGGCTGAGCCAGCTAGACATGGCAACTACCAGCATCCCAGTCAGCAATAAGTTGATAAGAAGTCTGGGTTTTGGTTTGGTTTACCCTCTGTTTCCCAGTTTATAGACTGCTTTTGGTCAGGAGATGCCTGAACTGGCAGGACAAAACAACTCTGGCAGAGACTGAGGAATAAGTTAACAGACACTGTCAGCTGGACAATTTTGGTGCTGGGAGGGGAAATGCCAAGATCTTCTGTTTTGTTTGTTTATAGGATTGCTTTTATCCCCCTTACCTCAAACAGTTAGAGAAAAAAGAGCCCTATGGGAGGGGTGCTTTGAACCATTCGCCTCCCACTGCAGTGCATCTCCCTTTGGTGCAGCTTCACTTTGGTTTCCCCACTACATTCCCTCCCATGCAGTAAGCAAAGGAACCCTACAGGCTCAGCATCCCCCAGTGATAAGTGAGCTTTCAGGAGCAGTTATTCAAGATGAGACCATGTGTTGATCTGTTAGAGAGCAGGAAGGTTTTGCAGAGGGACCTGGACAGGCTGGACAGATGGGCACAGTGCAATGCCATGAGTTTTAATAAAGCCAAGTGCCAGATTCTGGACTTTGGCCACGACAACTCCAAGCAGCACTACAGGCTGGGGACAGGGTGACTGGAATGGCAGAAAGGGACCTGGAGGTGCTGGTAGATAGCAGCTGAACATGAGCCAGCAGTGTGCCCAGGTGGCCAGGAGAGCCAATGGCATCTTGGCCTGGATCAGGAACAGTGTGGCCAGCAGGACAAGGGAGGTTATTCTTCCCCTGTACTCAGCACTGGTCAGGTCACACCTTGAGTACTGTGTCCAGTTCTGGGCCTCTCAATTTAAGAAAGATGTTGAGGTACTGGAAGGTGTCCAGAGAAGGGCAAGTCTGGTAAGGGGCCTGGAGCACAGCCCTGTCAGGAGAGGCTGAGGGAGCTGGGGTTGTTTAGCCTGGAGAAGAGGAGGCTCAGGGAGACCTCATTGCTGTCTACAACTACCTGAAAGGGGGGTGTAGCCAGGCACCCAGTGACAGAAAAAGAGGACACAGTCTCAAACTGTGCCAGGGCAGGTTTAGGCTGGAGATTAGCAAGAAATTCTTCATGGAAAGAGTGACTGCTCATTGGAATGGGCTGCTTGGGGAGGTGGTGGAGGAGGTGTTTAAAAGGAGGCTGGATGACACACTTAGTGCCATGGTTTAGTTATTTAGAAGGGTTAGGTGATAGGCTGGACTCGATCCTAGAGATCTTTTGGAACCTGGTTAATCCTGTAAAGTATTCTGTAAAGACACACCGTTCCCCTCGAGCAGCTTCCTTATCGTCTTGAATAACACACAAACTGTCGGCCAGCTTCAGGGCCTCCGGTAATCTCCGGGACATGAGTGGTTAATAACGCAACGACCTGAGAGATCTCGGGTTTACCCCGCCACAGCGGCAGGAGGCGGCGAGCTGGAAGCCCTTAGGGAGGCAGCAGGGGAAACCCCGGAGCGGTGGCCCGCCCGCGCGATGGCGGCGCCACCTGGCGTCGCGGCCCGGCCGCGCTGGCGACTGCTGGCCCCGCGGGGTGCGGCGGGCGCCGGCAGGCACCACAGTGGCCCGGAGGGAGGTTTGCCGGCAGTCACCCGCCGCTGCGGAGCTCGGGTGTACAATCGCGATGTCGGCAGATTTGTGAGCGGCGATAATGCTGCGTGTGTCTGTCGCGAGGAGTGAGCCCCCGCAGGGCCACCTGCATCAGAGCCTGCCACTGAATCTGATCCCTCGCCACCTCGCTCTGGATCTTGAACGTCACTTCAGAAATGCCAGCTGGGTTTTGAGTCTCAGTGCTAACCCTGGATGTGCACTGTGGCACCAAGTGAATGACAGCATCAGTTCCATGAGGTTCAGGTCACTGAAGTCCAAATGAAGGCAACCATGACAGGTCTCCCCCCAGGCTCTTGGCAGGAGTGGGGTGAATTGTGTGACAAGAGTGGCTCCCAGTAGGGACAACACTCAGTGTCGAGAGAAAGGGCTGCAGCATGAAGGGTGGGCATCCTCTGCTCGCAGACCTTCACTGGCATAGGGTAACTCCCTGTGAGGGGAAGCTGTCAGTCAAGTGCAACCACCACCATGTTCTGCAATAAACTCATGACAGTTCTGCCAAGAAGCAGAGAGAGGAGCAAATAAGACAGTGTCATTCCTTTGAAGGTTTCTCCTGAAATCGGAGTTGCTGGGTGAAAGAATGAAAAAGTGAGGGGAAAAGGAAAAAAATCTTATCTGCTTCCCAAGATAGGTATCCACAAGCTGAAGCTGATTTCAGGGACACAGGAGCTTTGTCCGCTTCTTTTACCTGAGTGGCATTGTATGGAGGTGAAGATCTGAAGGTGGTTTTTCCATTTGGACGAAGGCTGAAGCTTCAGGCAGTGGTATAAGAGCACTGTGGTGAAGGTGACCATGTCTGTATAAAGCTTCATAATAGAAGTTTCCTTTAGCTTGTGTTTTCTTTTTGTCATTTTACATTGATGAAAGCACTCAGGTGATCCTTGCTGCCACATAGCACCAAGGATCATACACTCACCTAAATCTTAAATCCAGGCCTTGGCCTGAGCAGGCTACCACCAAGAGCACACAAAAGCCAGAGAAGCACTTATGAAACCTCTCAACCAGTACTGTGACATTTCTTTAGAAGCTTCCTACCATGGATATAGCTTGAAAAACAAACTATCACATATTCACTGTAATTTAACAGAATCAGAGAATGACAAGAATTGGAAGTGGCCTCTGGAAGCCACCTAGCCTAGCCCTTCTGCTAAAGCAGGTTTGCCTAGAGCAGGTTGCACAGAATCATGATCAGGTGGATTTTGAATATCTCCAGAGAAGGAGACCCAACAATTTCTCTGAGCAGCCTGTTCAAGTGCTCTGTCACACTCAAAGGAAAGGAGTTTTTCCTCATGTTTAGATGGAACTTCCTGTATTCTAGTTTGTGCCCTGTCCCCTGTCCTGTTACAGGGCACTACTAAAAATAGTCTATTCCCAACTTGACACTCACCTTTTAGATATTTATAAGCATTTAAAGATCTTCTTCTAATCTTCTCAGGTTTCCCAGCCTTTCCTCATAAGAGAGATGTTCCAATTCCCTAATCATTCTCATGGCCATCTGTTGGACTCTCTTCAGTAGTTCCCTGTCGCTCTTGAACTGGGGAGCCCAGTAATGCCTCACTAGAGCAGAGAACAGAAGGATGAGAATCTCCCTCGACCAGCTGGACACACTCCTCTTAGTGCACCCCAGGATATGGTTGGCCTTCATGGCCACAAGGGCACATTGCTGGCTCATGGTGAATTTCTTGTTTCACTAGCACTCCAAGGACCTTTCTCCATAGAGCTGCTTTCTAGCATTGCAACCCCTAATCTGTACCACTGTATGGAGATATTCTTCCCCAGGTGCAGAACTCTGCAGTTGCCTTTGTTAAACTTCATCAGGTTTCTCTCTGCCCAACTCTACAGCCTGTCCAGGTCTCACTGAATGGCAGCACAGCGTGTTGGTGTATCAGCCACTTCTCCCAGTTTTGTAACATCAGGCTAACTGATGGTACTCTGACTCTTCATCCAGGTCACTGATGAATATGCTGAACAAGACTGAACCCAGTACTAACCCTTGGTGAACACTGATAGCTACAGGCCTCCCAACTAGACTGCACTGTTGATCATGACCTGTTTCAGAGTAAATGCTCTCTTGTACTGCTAATTTAAATGTGATCACCCACATGGCCTTTGGGAGTTTAGAGAGGAAGCGGGATGAGGATGTTGGTTGGAAATTCTTTCTTGCCCCAGACATTACTAATAGTTTGAAAATGCTTTCCTTTTTTGAATTTTTTCCCAGGAGCATACTGCAGGGATCAGGAAGAGGAGATGGACAAGATAAAGAGTGTCTCCAGTCTGTGCTGAGGCTTTACACTCTGTTGCAGTCAACTGGAGCTCAAAGCACGTGCGAGTTTTGCCCATAAGCCACAACCAGAGCAAAGTAGCATGAGGAAATTGTCAGTGCTGAGAACTGATATATAATGGCTTTAAGACACAAAAAGAGGTGAGAGTGAAGCCTACACCAGAGTATCATAGCCTCGCTGCCAGAGCGTCACCTTCTGGGAGAAAGCATTCTTTATAACCAGAATATTCTCCAAACCACACTGTCATGCAGAGAAACATGCTTTCAACAAAATCCCTTTCTTAACCAGCTTGCTGTTCCCATCTTTACCTTTTGGCAGGCGGAGAGTACTACTTATAATGTGGACTCCTACTGAGAATTACAGATGCACTCTTGTCTCAGCAGAAACAGAGAACTGTCATTGAGAGGGATGTGCGACAAGTTACAAAGAGGGTTTTTCTGAAGAGTGGGAGGTTTTCCAGGACTGCCATTTCTTGTCAAAGATTTTATTTGCAGGGAGGCTGCAAGGCAAATGTCCACTCTGTGGTGGGCATTCCCACATTCCTCTAAGATACTCTGTATGTAGAGTTTATGAATGCAGAGCTGGAAAGGAACTGATCCTTGCAGGAATCAACTAGGTATATGTCATGCTTGACAGACCGTTATCTAGCTGTTTCTCAAGGACCTTTTCCTACAGTATAGTCTTTCTTGATGATCTCTTTAAGTGCTTTACCATCATTCAGGGACAAGTATTTCCAGACGCCTAAGCACAATTCGGAATTTTCAAATTCCACTTGGCAAAATTTCTGGACACAAAATCTGTAAAGATGTCAGATGCATGCTGTAGCTATTCCTGCACTTTTCCACTGCCACTGCAGAAAACCACAATGCCAAGTCAAAGAAAAAAGTAAAGTGTGCCATTTTACTGAGTGCCTGAGGACTGTGAGCACAGCAGCACACCCTACCTGCACAGCACAGCTCTCATGTAAAACAGTCTTCAAGGTTGGTACAAAGACTGACGTCTGGTTGGAAGCCTTAGCAGTTGGAGGAAGCAAGGAAGTAGCAGCTCCTGCTTACTGCTTTACTGCATTACCCTGGCCTCCAGTTTCATGCTTGGTTAGCCCTATTTCACCCTGTACAGAAGCTGTAGCAGTCATCTCCTGCCAGTGACCTGTGCCTGAAGTGCCCTCTCCCTTCAGCACTTGGAGCTACTTCACTTTGCCATCCTGCCACTGAGATATTTCAAGTGGTTGTAGGTCTTGAACATATATCACTTGAAAACATTGTGTAATGTATCTACCTCACCCAAATTTCTATCATCTCACCAGCAATCAAAATGGTGGTTTATAATACCCCACTGTTCCAAAAGCTGTGTGTTTCTCTGTGTCTATACCAACTTATCTTTGCTTGTTTAAGAAACAAGTGTGGGAGTGAATCCAGTTATGATGTGTGAAATCTTCTACAGCTTCTCAGTTTAAACTCTAAACTGACTATTTTCTGAGCCTATGTTGTTAACTGAAACAGCAGCTATGCAGGAAAGGTAAACTGTTTGGCTGGCCAATGCTTGCATGGTCAAATAATTAATCAGCCTTGAAGACAAAATTAGATTTCCAGGAACCTTGCTTCTTTGGGATTAGATTTTTTTAGTGGAAAAGGTCAGACTGAGCTACCAGCTCTAATAACTCACCATACTTTCTTCCACCATTTTTGTTTAATTTGTAACAATAAAAATAAGTTTCCATCTATAGAAAGGAAAAATTTTTCTCTTTCTTTTTAAGGCCCATAGAGTGAGATCCTGACATACTTTCTTGAACCTCCAGTGGTTATTTTTGGCTTGGTCTCAGTTTAGTTTCTAGTGGGTATTTGCCTGCAGCACAGAAGGCCCCCTTGCTAACAGCAGATTTATTCACTATCTAGAGAGAATCACCAGGCTGAACACATAGGACTCATTAATTTTCCATTTACCATAGATCTGACCAGGACAGGACTTCTGTTGTGATCTGGTTACAGCGTTCGTATGTTGCTGAAAGATGGCAGGATCTGTCTGACAAGAAAGATCTGGAGAATGGGTGCACTGGTGAACAGTGAGCCCAAAAGCATTTTACCCATCCCAGTGGAGATTACTAGCTATGCTGGAGACAGAGAACACCTCTGATCCACAGAACATGCTCGCAAGGTTACTAACTCTAAATTTCCTTGGGATGCCTATGTCTGATAATGACTTACACAGATTTAGAGTGCAAAGCTTGTTAAAAGCAGGCATTAAGTCCAGCTTCACACATCCTCAGATACTTTAAATGCAGAGATGAATGGAGAAAACCACAGCGTGCAAACACCTTGGGGCTTTTCCTTCTATTCTGTCTTCCCAGCACAACTGACACTATCAGCTGCGAGTGGATGAGTCCATTCCTGACACTTACAACTGTATGAGTTTTCTCCAAAAGAGAAATCCCTCATGACCTCCATTACTTGCAACTTGAAATTTATTTTCCTTTTTTTTCTTAATTACTCAGTTAAGAATATTTGTTATTCCTTGCAGCACTTCAAAGCTAAATAGACAACACAAACCAAGACAAGGCAAGGTATAAGGGCTCACAGAGAAAGACTGTTTACAAAGGCCTAGAGTGATAGAACAAGGGGCAATGGTTTCAAAATGAAGAGGAGTAGATTTAGATTGGATGTTTAGAAAAAAGTTCTTTACCATGAGAGTAGTGGAACACTGGAACTGGTTATCTGGGGAGGTGGTTGAGGCCCCATCCCTGGAGATATTCAAGGTTAGGCTCAACAAGGCTCTGGGCTGCCTGATCTAGTTGAGGATGCCCTTGCTTATTGCAGAGGAGGTTGGACTAGATGACCTTTGATGGTGCCTTCCAACCCAAACCATTCTATGGTTCTATGACTCTCCACAGTCATGTACAAGATCAGTGTCCAGGTTAAGAGGAAAGCCTCAGTAACCTACTACAATTTGCATTATTGTAGAATCCATCAGCCACACAGCATTAGTCCAGAATATTCCTGACCATCACATGCTGAGAACAGGCACTTCTGCCCTCACAGATGTCCCTATCACCATTAGAGCCCCAAAAAGGCAGCAGGGCCGACATGCAGGTCCCAGCAAAATTCCAAATACAACACTCAAAGCTTGCGAGGATCCTTGGGCAGATCTGTGGCCCAAAATGTCCCCTCTTCTCTTTATTGACTGGCACAGCCTCGTAGGATTCTTTCTTTAACTTGTAAATCCCTTAAGGTGCACATGTCAGTGGTTAAAGAGGGCAAGTTGGGAGTGTAAGGAAAATACTTTAATCCTACAGCTTAGGAGCGGTCCAGCTAAATAGCAGGCTTCTGTACATCAGGTACACAGGGTATCAGTAGAACTGAACATAATTCACGCATTTCCTACCAGTGCTAAGCTCTGCTCTCACTAGCACTTTCAGTCCTCTCCTTCCCCAAGCAAAGAAATCTTTCCATTTTGTTTGTTTTCTAAACAAACAAACAACCAAAAAAACCCTAGTAAGAAGGATATTTCTAAGATCTCTATTCACTCCCAGTTGTTTACAGGTATGCTGCTAGGACAGCAAAGTCTAGGTTTAGTGACTGGATACACTATGAAACTTCCCAAAGACAGATCTCTGCTCTGCCAAGAATAACTTTTCTGTACCAAATTAATTTCCATAGTGAATGTACAAGGGAGGATGGAAATTTTAGGAGTATGCTTGAGAAATCAGACTTCCAATTACAGGCTCTCAGCAGTTCCTGGAATAATTTTTTTTTTCATCTACTCACTTCTGTGTTTTAAAAGCATATAAGGCCACAGCATAACCAGAGTACTGTTGCTATCATTTTTAAACTTTGAGAACAGCAAGCAGATTGTGCCTTATCACCAAAAACCTCAGAGGTTATATGTGAATAACACATGCATACAGCTCAACAAGATGTTTGTTGACAGTAAGCTCTCAGCTACTACTTTTCACTCTTTATGGTTCCAGCTAATGTCACTATCTCTGAAAAACAGGCAGAAGACGACAAAGTTTCTTGCCTAAATTACCCTGCTGCAGTACACCAGGAGTTGTCTCTTTTGCCACATATCAGAATCTTTTCCACTTCTAACTTGCAAATTCCTCTTTAACAACCCTAACTCCATTGAGCATCCAAGAGCCAGGTTGCTAGTTGTGACCTTCTAGAGTCCCTTTCAAAGATATCTGTGGTTTGCATTTATATGAAATGGAAAGACATATAAAGTCATCTTGGACAGAATCCATAGCTTAGCTAATTTAGGTGCATGTGTGCAACTGCACTAGCAAAATGGGTTGAACACACCTGGGAAGTGAGTTTCTGTGAAATGGTGATTTAAAAAAAAAAAAAAAAATGTTTTGTGCTTAAAAAATAAAGACAAATAAAGGTGTTGTTTGCCCACCACCAAAAGACCCCTCAGAAGCCAAAATGCCTGCCAAAATGGTAGTGAGGTCAGGGAGAAACAGGTATGCCCTGAGCTAGGAAATCCATATAGACCAGCTCTTCCTGACTTGATTCCTCTAAACATACATGTATGGGCTTACTGTTGTGGGTGAACATATTGAACCACTGTTTACAGTAACTGCATTTCAGGAAAAACATTTCCAGTGTTGTGTTGGATGTTCCCTACCTTCTGTTCCATCTGAGCAATGTGATTTCATGTGAAGCTCAGGACACACATAACTGTTTAAGGATGCATCCTGGGTATGACTCAGAAATTATTTGACTGAGATGACTGGGTTGGCAAATGCCTTCTGTGAGGACTGAGAGCATGAAACAGCAAATGGTATGTCCCAGTTGAAAATCTGGGACAAAATAGCATCTCAAATTGTGAGGCTGAGAAACTATATTTTCCAGAGTACCCAGATCCAGCCAAGACATCTGGCGACCAAAGCCTGACAAGCTGGGTGGCTCATGTCTGGGATCCCCACTATTCATGCCACTGAGCCTGTCAGCTCTGGGCTGCTGTGTGAGGCAAAAATCAGATGTCCACACAATGTCTGGCATAGAGATTCCAAAGTCACCCACCCTACTAAGGAAGATGTAAAAAAATCTCTGTCTGTCCTAGTTCACTAGCATGGCCAAAGAATCATCCTTCCTCTGAAAGAAGCTACAGAAGCAGAGAGGTCTGGCACGGCAGTATGTCAAGGGCAGTGCTTTCCCTGTGATTTTTATGAGCCTCTGCAAGAAGGAAATTAGAAACAGAAGTCTGCGCTCTCCCCCATTTATAAATGTGTCCATAATGTGTATGTTGTGTTGTAGGTTAATGATGCAGTTCTCAAGCAAGATTAACTGCTGTTTCAGACAGTCATCATTTTTTTATGATTGCAAGACCATTTCCCTATGAAAAATGAATGTTACATTCCCCAAGGGATGGGCTGTATTCAGCATCAGTCAGGTGTGTAGGGTGGGAAGAGAAGAATGAAATAAAAATTAAAAAGACAGCAAAAGACACAAGCCATGTATCTGTTCCCCAGCTCCCACACCAGGAAACAGATACATGATACACTGTCACTTCTCAGTATTTTGAACAAGTTTGAATATGCAGATCTATGGCTGTGTTACTGACCCTCCCTAATGGGCCCAGCTCCTTCTAAAGTGATGCTGTAAGCTCAGTACAAGGCAAGAGGGACTTTGTACGAGATCAGCACAAGTGTCATTTTGCCTTAAGAGCCTAGGACAGAGTTTGTGTCTGGGAAAGACAGTTCACAGAGATTACTTAATGCTGTAGTTGAACTTTTTTTATCAAACTTTGTCTATGTTGGGGACAGATTCAAAGAGGCTGCCTCTAGCTGCAGAACAAGGGGAGTCACCTCATGGATGTAATTTGAAGACAGCTAATAAAAGTGGTAAGAATTTCCTTTGTAGGTGCCTCTCTGTCTCATCCTTCCTGTTTCCACATCAGTTGTAGAAGACAGCCTTACGCCTAACCTAGTTGAGAAGAACATTTTTAAATGTCTGAAAGTACAAGCCTTTAACCCAGTAACTCTGACCATGTGCAACTGGTAGGCCTGAAAGGATCCCAGCTACCTTCATTAATAATTGACATTTTAATCTGACCAGTATAACTATTATCACTCACTTTGAGCCTTTTCAGATGACTAAGCCAAAAGACCACAGTGTCATTGTAACTATATCCTTTGATTCAGCTTTGTCCTCACATGCCTTATTTTGACTGTATGTAGAGAAGCTACATTTGTGCAAAGAATCTTGTATCCTAATAGCCATATCTTTGGTTTGCTTTTTAATAATGAAATGAGGCAAGTTGAAAAAAAAAAAGAAAACCAAGCATCATGTCACTAAGCAACAACATATTATATAGCCATTACTATAATGAGACTGGAAAAAAAATATTGTGAACATAGCAACTCTAAATAGGCTCCTAATGAAATGCAACCCAGCTACTTAAAGACTGTTCAGATGCTGGTCCACTGACCACAGTTGAATGACCCTCTGAGAAAGCCCATGATTAGATTCATGCTTAAGTACATTTCCTTCAGCCAGCTCCTACTCACACTTGGACTTCACAGCTGAAAACTCTGGTCCTCAACAACATGAACATTTTCTAGGCATTTTGCATTATTCCAGAGTCACAGCTGGAGCTTTGGTTGGGTTTCATCACTTGCAGTTGCATTGTAGAAAGCATTTCTGGGGTTGCTCTACTGCAAGGACTTAGGATGGGAGCGTCCAAGTAGGAATGTTTTAATCTATAGCTGCCTTTTACTATAGATCACAACCACCACTAATGAATTTACCTTTTTTCCTTCAATATCTGGATGGTGAGATACCACTGGGTTATCTTTCAATCCCTTCAAGCAACTTGAATATGTTTCTTGATAAAGCAAGGATGGGCCTTCACTTATTTTGTGAAGAAACTGTTGTTTTCCAGACTGAAGTCAATGAAGACCTTTCGCGTTAAGCCTGAGTTAACAAAACATAGATAAAAGTCAGTTGATGCATCTACTAGCATTGCATCCATTAAGCAAACAATTAAAATATGTATGAGGAAGGAAAATATTCCAGTCTTGACTAAAAATATGCTAGGTGCCCTGACCCTCTGTAGGGAAATACAATAAGTCTTATGAGTATGAATATGTAACCACCCTGAGCTGCTACAGCACAAATATTTATGGGGCAGAATATCACTCGAGTATCCCAGATTTGGTAAATCAGGAATATTTCCAGTGAACTGGATGTAAGCCAAGGACCAACTGTAGATGCAATTTCCTTTTCAATAAAACCCACAGACCAAATATTACCAGTTTACTATGGCTAACAATACTGGTAATGTCTCTTCCTTCAGCTTTCCAAAAGAGCCAGATGGAATATTAAGTGGTCTGTACAAGGCATTCATAAGGAGATGTGATGGTTTTAAGGGTTGGTGAGCATTGATCACATTTCTGGTCTGATGAATTATCACAACACAAAGGTGGCCAGGCCAGGTTGTAACCTTGGAGGAGCAGGGTGATTTTCTCACCCTTTCTCAAATGCCCCAGCAAGGAGGAGGGCAAGACTGTAACCAGCCAGACCACTTCTCAAAGAATAAATATTTATCAGTGCTTATGCCAGTACAGCCTCAAAATACTGACACAGGAATTGGTTGAAAGATGCATCTCTCCCCCTATACTCCTTAGATTTATGGAGAGCAGCAATTGCTGTAGTTTTAAAAGCTGAAAGGCGTGACAAAGGAAAATTTAAATGTAGGAAGGGTGCCAAAATGATAAGTGCAGGGACTTAATCTTTCCATTCATATGCAGAACAGGTATAGTACAAGCTGTAGCAATGCAAACTTCAATTTATCTATTTCTGTGGTCCTGCCATGTACAGAGCATGGCAGCTTCCCCCAAGTGCTCTGACACAGCATTAATATTTTCTTCTCTTACAGCACATTTGAGATTAAATTTAATTAAATCCAAGTTTGCCTGTTCTGGCTCTGTGCGCTTGTCTATATGTATACAGAAACTTCAGCACCTCTGCCTGTCTGTTCTCATGCACAGTGCTGCTCAGAGAACGTTGCACATCCACAAGCTTATAGGAAAAAACCCCAAACCTGATGTAAAACAGATGCAAAAATCCATAGCTTCTGAGCTGTCTTGCTTCCATCAGCCTGGAGGGAAGGTTAAACATCATCCTTATGCACAGATGACAGGAGTTACTTTCTTGTTTGTCTAATAAATACAGGCAAATGCACAACACAGACTGTAAAGTAGTTCTGAAGAAGCTAAAGACATTTAACTGCGTATGCCATATGAGAGCTGCAGCAATTGCACCTGTAATTATTTTAATGTTTCCTAATTCTACCACAAGATACTCATTTCACTAGCTATTATACCCTAAAATCATCACAGTGCAGGGGGAAGCAGGGAATAGCTTGTATATCCATAATGTGATCACTGACGGCATATCAGTGTATGAAAACAAATAAATGCATTTTCCCTCAAGTATCAGAGCAAGAGTCTGCATATCAAAACCATTTGACTTAGTCTTGTGAGAAGAACACTTATTTTTAAACAAATGGCTTTAGGAGGCAGGAAAGCAGAACAAAATAATTTTATGGCCATTGCAAAAGAAAAGCAGAAGGCTCACATGAGGCTCTCTCATAGCGCAGTGGCTGATCCTTGTACCAGCACAGATCAGGGGAATCATGCCAGATTTCTTCTTTGTTGTGTTTTTAATTGAATTATTTTCCCTGTGCATTTAATTAGGCTCTAAATATTAAATCTAGGATGTATAGTCTTCACTGGAAGATCCTGGCAAGTTCATTGTGATGTTGCAAAAGCTTGTAACTCAAATTGCAGAGCCTTTCCTCCCCTTTGAAGTAATAGATTCTTTCCTCCTCCATCTGAAGTCATATGGAAGGCATATTTAAATTTAGGCCCAAATTTTGTCCCTTTCAGATAAGCCTCTGCTTGGAGCATAGGAGGTTTAAGCAAGGAAAGACATGGAACTATAAGGTTAAAAGCAAAGAGGGAGAATATAACAACTTGACTGACTTGCACTTCAAACACTTTCTAAATATAGTGAGAATCAATGAGGCAGAACTGACCTTCAGCATTAAAATTGCTCTAAAATTGTTAATGCTCTGTCACTGAATGCCACAGAAGAAACACAAGGCAAGCTGTTGCACTCCATATAGCCATACCTAACCAGTCTCACTTTTAAACAGGTATGTTTAAATTTACTTGTGATGGAGCGTGCTGATGTTTCACCACAAGAGACAGGCAGTCTGACCCCAGAGAGCAGCTAACCAAGCCAACAGGGGATGGCAGTACAGAGAACCGTTGAGTTATAACCACATACATGGTTCTTCTATATCAAGTAGAAGAGGCCATAACAAAATTTTTTACCACCAGTTCATCATTTCTTCCCATCATGTATGAATCATTGATGCTCCCATTCCAGAGAGTTCAAAGTTCTCCTTGCTAGGATTCAGCACAGCAGCTTTCAGCACTAGTGAAACCTGGAATTGCTATAAATAACTGTGACATTGAGCTGTCTTCTGTCAATTGCCTCATTACCATGACTTACAATACTGAACAGGTCCATAGTGGCAAAATCGGAAGGCAGTTCCAGAGTCAGAGTCCAGGCTTGTACAAGTGCAGACTAGCAGTTCATGTACCATTGAGAAAACATCTATCTTGATCTCCTGCTATGGACAAAATCTGGTATCTAAATAAGGATGTGCATTTTGTGCTTTCAGAGTCAATAGCTGTGGTATTTAGATCACTCTTGATTTCAGGGAAAAGCAATATCCCATTTAGAGACAGCCCAACTCTATTTCTAGTTACACCTGCCCAATTTATCTGTGTTCAGATGGACTGGAGCAATGATAACTTCAGTTTATTTCATCACTGAACACCATAACTCCGATACTGATATGAGCAAACACAGTTGCCAAGAAACAAACAAGGAAGACAAGAGATATAATCTAGATTTTCCAACCAAAACAATTCCGTGATTCTATGACATTTTAAAGTCTGTCTTCACAAAAACATTGGATGATATTCTTAATGCCTAATTTGGATCCTTTTCTTTTGACTCTAGCTCTGTGAAGTCAGAGAGAAATTGAGAAGAAAGAGAAGGTCTCATCAAGGTTCACAACACTGATTTGCAAAATCAGCCAGAACTCTCCATCTTTGCAATCCAGTTGAGGTAGCATTCAGCATGGAATTTGGGGTTTCATATTTGTCACCATTCTGCATTTATCACTGCAGAGGAAATGAAAATATGATAACGAGCAGCATACCCTGTAGCCTTGAAACTAATTACACACCTTTCTTCACAAAGTGGAAAACACATGAGCTTGGTAGATATCCACAGAGCAATTAAATGCAGGCTTGTCAGCATATCACAAATACTGTGTTTTTACAATTGAAATGAAAACACAAAATGCCATCTGATTGAACTTCAGAATAATTAGCACATCACAGCACACAACCACGACAAGTACCTGTCAACAGCTATCAGCACAGCAGTGACATTTTCCACTGCAAACAATGTCATTTTTCCAGTTCTGTATAGTAACACTGTTTTTTGTCTTTTGAAAACCCAGCATTGTTTAAAACAGATACAAATATATCCTCCATAAAATGAGATTTGATTCTGCTAGTTTAACACTCAAACAGAATTGTTTCATAGATTTTGTAAGCAAAACTTCAATTTCACACGCAAAGCTGAACAAATCTCTAATGAGCCGGCAGTGTGCACATGCAGCCCAGACAGCCAACCGCATGCTGGGCTGCATCAAGAGAAGTGTGGCCAGCAGGGCAAGGGAGGTGATTCTCCCCCTTTACTCTGCTCTCGTCAGACCCCACCTGGAGTACTGTGTGCAGTTCTGGAGCCCCCAATACAAGAAGGACATGGAACTGCTGGAGCGGGTCCAGAGGAGAGCCACAAAGATGATCAGAGGGCTGCAGCAGCTCTGCTATGAGGACAGGCTGAGAGAGTTGGGGCTCTTCAGCCTGGAGAAGAGAAGGCTTCGAGGAGACCTTATAGTGGCTTTCCAGTATCTGAAGGGAGCCTACAGGAAGGCTGGGGAGGGACTATTTACACGGTCTAGTAATGTTAGGATGAGGGGGAATGGGTTTAAGCTGGAAGAGGGGAGATTCCGACTGGATGTTAGGAGGAAGTTCTTTACAATGAGGGTGGTAAGACACTGGCACAGGTTGCCCAGGGAGGTTGTGGATGCTTCCTCCCTGGAGGTGTTTAAAGCCAGGCTGGATGAGGCCTTGAGCAGCCTGCTCTAGTGGGAGGTGTCCCTGCCTATGGCAGGGGGTTGGAGCTGGATGATCCTTGAGGTCCCTTCCAACCTAAACCATTCTATGATTCTAATTCCACATAACTCCTGGAGAAAGAGAAGGATGCTCCCTGTGGGATGCTGCCTTTGCTAGCCAGTACAGAATGTTTTGTCTGCATGTCAAGCTGTATAACCAGGAATGCTCTGGACTTGCACTAAACTGGTGATTTCTTGTAGGAAATGTACCACTATAAAAATACACCAGAGAGTCAGCTATTCTGGGTCATTTTCAGCAATTTTCAGGCAAGCAAATGACAGCTCTGCTATGCTCCTAGAGTAGCTTATTAAGAGAAAGGTAAGAAAAAGCCAAAAAAAACCAATCTGTAAAGTGTTATTAAAGTTATAAACTGCTTTACTGGTATGTTTTCAGTACACAAGTTGGTTATTAATAGATGTGATTTAAAATGCAAGTTGAACTGCACAGACTGGCAAGTACAGTCTCATCCTTTTTGGGTGGCTGTGTACAATTTTATGCTTGTTGACTATGACTTTAATTAACAGGTCACATGACCTTAGGCTGTTTGGCCTTAGAGTGCATTAAAAGAAAAGGTAGTCTCTGATTAGTCTCTACAACAAACATACAATCCTGCAAAGACAAGTTTTGAAAGAAAGGCAGGAAGAAACCTGCATAGGGTCAGCCTTGAGGACTGACCATAGAGCAGAACTGGGGAGGACTCAGGTCCCTTTTCTGATGTAGCTGAGAACAACATCAAGAGTGTTGATTTGCCTTATTGATCATGTGCTTTTCCTGTTTGCAGCACACCACAGCACACCTCTTACAGCTCTGCCTGTGCTCTGAAACAGCATGCTGGCTGAACACACTGCCCAGGCTGAGAAGCAGGTGTAATTTAGAGGAAGATGGGTGTTTCTGCATGATGCTCTCTTGTGACATATAATTTTGCCTTACCTGAGAGGCAGATCAATTCCTGTAGTCATACCTAACTTGGTTTGTCTGCCCACCAGAGCGACAACTTTTAATGCCAGCTGGAATGAGACTGGTGCCATCAGGACAAAACTTCTCTGTTTATATTAACAGCATTAAGTAACTGATCCCTGGAGACAGTTCATCTCCACTCAGAGCAGAGAAACGTGTCATTATACCAGAGTCCAGAGCCACTCGATTCCGCCCAGGCTTCACACCCCCTGGCATGGGATTTGGCATGTTTTAGCCTTTTACAAGGCAGGTGTTTAAGTGGTAGTGATGGCTTATGCTATAACCTGTGGAAAGATACCAGTACCTCCAAGAAGCAAGACATCTCACCTGTCTCAGACACTTGCATCTGCAGTTTCCAAACTGTGCAGAGCACAGTGTAACCTACTGGTTTGGACTCCTAGTGGTAGTGTTGTATGCCATGGCAACTTAGGTCTTGGCTGACACTGGAATCGTAACAAAGAGGATATAAAAAAAATATGTATTGTGTTTAAATTGCTTCCACTTCAACTCACATCAGTGTGAGAGAAGCCCTCTCCCAACTGTGTTTTATAACACTGGAGGTACTGAAGGAAAAAGCAGTTTTGCAGTAGAAAACTTGAGACTCTCGGTATGATGTTCTACTAAATCACTTTGTCCTCTGAGTTATTTGCTGTCAAATTTGGTGATTAGGAATCAGTACAGAACAGGTGGATAAAGCTGCTTCTTTGTGCCAAAGTCTCACATCATGTAAAACTCAAACAACTCTGTTGAGCCACTGGGCCATCGAGATACAATCATTCTAGCTCTGCTTAACCTATCCTGGACCTGGAAGAGTAATAGTGTTCAAATTAAATAGTTTGCTTCCAGACCACTATGCACTGGAAAACAGAGTAAATCCTCCTTAAAATTACACGGGGGATGTACAGGAATTCTACTAGCCAATGTAAAGAAGAAAGCTCCCCCTCTGCAGGTATTAGACACTGAATTTTGCCCTCTCTGGAGGTGAAATGGGCTGAGCTGATCTGTTAGATTTCTTCTTTCACCAAAGGATTGACCACATTCTCCCATCCTCCCAATCCAGCATCTCCTCTACCACTCATCTGGCAGCTTGATGGGGCATTTCAATTCTCAGACAATTATCCCAGGGGAGGAGAAAAAAGGTCAGAACACAGCTCCTTGTCAACAATTTGTGTTTTTCATGGGTTTGATTTGTAACCTGCTGCACTTTTTTAAAATATTTTGGTGGAGTTCCTCTTTCAGGAAAGAAGGGGAGAAGGATTGAACCAGGAACTCACCAGATGAATGCAGGGCCTGCCAGGAAAAAGCCTCTTTCTCAACAAAAGCATGTCAGTAGTAAGCTGAGTAGGTAACTGAGCTTGTAGTTTCTAGTACAAATCATCCTCCAAAGACAAGCTGTGTCCACAGTGGCTGACGTTGGTAACCAAGGCAGACACACAGGGGACTCACTGGAAGCTGCATACAAGAACATCCACACATTGAGGCAGTGTTACAGCTCTCTTGGCTAAAAGACCTCAGGCTGATTAGTGCCATTTTGCATGCCAGAGCTGTCACCTCAGCTCCTGGACCTGCTGGAGGACAAGTGAACACTGTTACACCTTGCAACATCCACTCCATACTAGAATGGCTCCAAAACGGAAACAAAACATCTTGCACTTAAACTGCAAGGCTAACAGTAACTGTCATAGGAAAAAAACACTTTGTAAATGCCAACACATCACTAAAAAAAGGCTTCACTTCTATACTTACAAGAAAAATCCTTGCATGTTGCAGAGATTTGATGAAAGATGCCATTTAAACTAATCTAGTTCAACCATTTAAAAATTCCTGGAAGGATATTTAATTAAATTTCACTGTAAAGAATCTAAAAGACATACTCTTGGCTCAGCTGAGAGATGCAGAAAGGCAAGCTCTTCCATAGCAGTGCCCCAGCTCAGGAAGTTCAATGCTGACCCGAGGAAGCGACAAGATGTTGTCTGAGGGACAGAGAGGTCTAAAACTACTGGAGATGCTTCTGGGAAACAGGCCCAAGTAGAAAGCCTTGTGGTTCTACTGTCACATTGCTCTCCCTCTAACTGCTCCACAGGGCAGAGAGCAGAGTAGAACTTGGGAGTGGAGAGCTTTGAGACATAAACATTTTAAGTCTCAAAAAGACCAAGAAATTACAAATACTTTCTGTGAGACTTCAACAACAAGACCCCGAGAGAGACAGTATTAAGCATGAAAAGCCTATATCATAAGCCCTTTTCATGTCATATCATGGCTCCAGGGCCAAGACAGTTAGTTAAAGCTTATATAGAATAACCCACATTGAATACAGAGAGTGATGTTTCCTGTAGGTTTTCCTCCCAAGCTTCAAGCACTTAGTGGTTTAAGGGCATCCTGCACCGTAAGCTACAGCCACATCACTATTTTACTAACCTCTCACTGCGTATGCATATGATTAATCTCTTTCAACACAGGTGTACTATTTTTAGACTATCACATCCTGTGGCCACAACTTCCATTTAGTTATGTGTAATACTGAAAAAAAAACATCCCTGACTTCTTTGGCTGTGGCTCTCCTGTGGTGAGTAATGGTGAATCATTGCTCCTTGTTTTCCTTTCCCACAAGTTTTATGATTTTAGTTTTATGTCCTAGTAGACCACAAGACAAGTCTAAACCAGCAAAACCTTGGTAAAGAAGAGAGAGCAGCAGACTAAAGCAAAAGAAAATACGTATAAATACAGATTTAAAAATCTGCAGGATTTAAATAGACATCAGTACCATTCCTCTTGTTCCAAGGAAATCAGTAGTACCTCACATTTCCTGAGTGCAATGCTCTTNTATCTATATATTTAGGAAATATTATTTGTATATTTAGGAAATATTATTTATCTATTTAGGAAATATTCTATTCTCTGCTTAATTTGTAGGAGGCAAC
This sequence comes from Tricholaema leucomelas, assembly GCA_013400475.1. Lineage (NCBI taxonomy): Eukaryota > Metazoa > Chordata > Aves > Piciformes > Lybiidae > Tricholaema lacrymosa > Tricholaema leucomelas. Next base: position 327,510 of record WAAF01003199.1, on the reverse strand, counting down.
GTCTAAAACAGAGACACTACTTTAAGGCGCTTCATAGCAACTTCCCCACCAGTTTTATTTTCAGGTTGCTTTGATTTCCACCATGACTTCACCTTCAAAGGTACTTTAGAGCATACCCTGCTGATGGTTTGTGTACACATCTGCAGCCTAGTCAAGAATCTAACTCTTTGACATAAATTAGGAAGCATGCATGCAAACACCCCAACCTACCTCCCATCTAATGTCTCAGCCTAACAACTGTGCTTTAATTGGCCCAAGGCATTAAACTGAGCCTCACTGCTGTCTGAGCACAGAACCTCGGCTCACATACCTTTTCCATTGTTTTCTTTTAACTTTGTACCTCAGATAGCCAAGAAATAAACAGAGTCTGATAGCCACCCCATCTGTTAGACTTATTTAAAATAACACATTTAATGGGGTTGGACTTGGTGATCTATGAGGTCTCTTCCAACCTTGGTGATACTGTGATACTGAGTTACTTCTTCATAACATCTTTTAGGGACAGTGTCAGCCAGAGGACTTTGTTGGGAATGGTAGGACTCAAGTGTGATCTTGAAGTGCTGACCAGGGAATCAAAAATCCTGGTTGAATTTCTTTGGCATGAATCACTTAATGTTTAAAACACTCTATTCTCTGTTGATGGGAGAGTGGGGACGGTGTTATTTCCTCCTTCTCCCACCCTTTCCCTACGCAGCCTGTCCAAATGTAAAACTCCAGAGGAAGAACCTTCTCATGCTCTACATTTGTGAGACCTCCCATGTGGACAAAGACTTAAAGCCTAGGAACAGAATATCAGCAAGATAGACTTATGATGTACCCTGATCACAAAAACAAAAAAACAAGCAACAACAACAAGCAGCTTTGATTGTTTAAAACAACTGAAGTTATGAAACTGAGATAGATAAGTCAGCCAAAAATAACCAAATCTTTACCTAGACTTCACTGTTTACCTTTTGACACATTTTTGAAGACCTATTTGAAATGGGTCTTTATGCTTCCATGAGAATACCTCTTAGAGGTTTTCTCCAGGAATATTTGTGTAAAATGAAGACTCCCAAAGGCTACAGAATAACTCATTTAGGAAGTCTTATGAACACGTGTGAAAAACACTTTAATTACCATATTTTGGCTACAGGTTAACAATTGAAAGCCAAATATTCTATAAATAGTTAATGAAAGGTTTGTTTGCTTAGGGGAAAAATAGTGAGTTGTGTTTGCAATCCAAATTCACCTAACTCACTCCAACATGTGCAGGGCTTGCACAGTTTGGATATGTTTGCAGTTTTGCTTTTCAGGAGTTTCTATTGACATTAAGCAGCTATTTTTGTGTGTGTGTGTTTTGAACAACAGCTCAAATAGTTGAAGAGAGATACACCACATTCTTCTACTCATCATCAGAAACACCCAGGCCTGAGCTACTGTTGGAAGCGTACCTGCAACTAACTAGGTGTGGACTCTGAGCAGCTTCTCATGATTGACCTGAGCAACTTCTCATGGTTGACCTTGGACCTGCCTTACAGTGAGTTTGTGTGAAGATCTGGTTACTTAGCTGCATCTGATCACCATCTCCGAGTCTTCTCTTTCCACATTGGCTGGGTACTGTGGTTAAAGGCTTGGCTGGCGATCTTCTGCCCTGCTGGCTGTGGTGTCTCACCTGGATCCACATCTCTTAACAAGCAGCAGTAACTTAGCTATTGCCAAGCTCCCAGCACCTTCATGTGGCTGAAGCTTTGTGCTTTTCTGATGGGGTTTGAGATCACAGAATGTCAGGGGTTGGAAGGGACCCAAAGGGATCATTGAGTCCAATCGTCCTGCAGAGAGCAGGATCATACAATCTATCTTAGATCACAGAGGAGTGCATCCAGATGGGCCTTGAAAGTCTCCAGAAAAGTAGCCTCCACAACATCCCTGGGAAGCCTATTCCAGTGCTCTGTGACCCTTAAAGTAAAGAAGTTTCCTCTTGTGTTGAGGTGGAACCTCTTTTGCTGCAACTTACACCCATTGCTCCTTGTCCTATCACAGGGAGTGAGTGAGCAAAGCCTGTCCCCCCCCCCGCTTCTGACCCCCAGCCCTCAGATATTTATAAACATTTATTAAATCCCCTCTCAGTCTTCTCCAGACTAAAAAGCCCCAGGTCTCTCAGCCTCTCCTCATCAGGCAGTGCTCCAGTCCCCTAACCATCCTCGTAGCCCTCCGATGGACCCTCTCCAGCAGATCCCTGTCCCTTCTAAACTGAGGAGCCCAAAACTGAATGCAGTACTCAAGATGGGGTCTCAGGGCACATTAAAGAGGAAGGAGAACCTCCCTTGATCTGCTGGACACACTCTTCTTAATACACACCAGGATCCCATTGGCCTTCTTGGCTGGTAAGCACAGAACAAAGTTCCCCATGTAGCAACAAGTTATTTCTACTGATAAGAATGATACAGCTGACTTGTGAGTACAGATTAGCCAGGTGTATTTTTACTGTTGGATATGGATAGAGCTGAAGTTTGAATGACACTTTTGGAGGTCTTAGAGGCTCTACAAGAAGAGGTATAGGAGGGGAAAAGAAGGTGGTAAGTGAGGATAACTAATAGCTTTTATAGCTGAGAAATTGTATAACAAGTATGGACACTGCTGAGGTGCTTAAAAGGTGCTGATCTGTTTCAAAAGGTTTCCTTCTCACTGATATCGTTCATTGATCAGGCACTGGAATCATAGAATCACAAAATATTTGAATCACAGAATTATGTGAATTAGAAAGGATGTCTAGAGGTCATCAGGTTTATCCACCCTGCAGTAATCAGAGGCATCTCCAATTGGATCAGGTTGCTAAGAGTCCCATCAAACCTGTCCTTAAATGTCTCCAGGTATGAGGCCCCACACCACCTCCCTGGCTAACCTGAGAATAGGCTGCCCAGGAAAGTGGTGGAGTCACCAGCCCTGGAGATGTTCAAAAAGCAGGTAGACATGGCACTTCAGGACATGGTTTAATGGTCATGGTAGTGTTGGACTTGACAATCTTAAAGGTCTCTTCCAATCAAAATGGTTCTGTGATTACATCCCTGGGATCTGCATCTTCACACAGCCCTTGAACTCATTTTGATTCGTTAAAGGTACTCTCACAATCCTGATGCTGACTGTCTGGGGTTAGAGTTAAATCCCCAGAGACAATAATAATTTTGATAGAATAACCCACCAAATAAATCAGTCTCACTCAATTTGGAAGTTGAAAAAGGAAAACAAGTTTAACAATAACTTGAAAAGGGTATCAAAGGTAGGGAGGTTACAAAGAGTGTAGGGAAGGAAGGATAACAAATACAAAAAGGTATGAATACAACCCGAGTTTGTGGTGGTGATGATGCTGATGGCCACGTGTGTGTGGAGAGATGCAGTGTCCCAAGAGAGCAGTGTCCAAAGAGCAGAGTGAGTCCCAAGAGAGCAGTCCCAAGAGAGAGAGAACAGGAAGTCCCCCTGCTTTTAAGGGACAGGAAGGGGGAGTGGGCTAACCCTCACCTGGGGCTGTCCAGACCCACCCCTGAGGAGGGTTCAGGACCCCCTGAGGTCAGGTTTCAAGTTCAGGAACACTCCTCCTGGAGTGTTAACTGTATACACTGACTCACCAGCGCCAGAATTTGGTACCACTCACCTTGCTTACCGGGAGCACTCCGACGCGGTCAGGATGATATAGAGGGTAGAAAGTACCTTGGGAACATTTGGTGACATTGGAAGAGATGTAAGCCAAGACCTGGATGAAAACAAAGTGGAATTTTTTTCAGGATTTTTCATGCATTATTAAAATTGAGGTTTTAAAAATTAAAACTTGATATTTTTTTTCTCCCCCTTTAAAAAATGCAACAGATGTGCAGGAAGACAAAGCTGGTGCCTGCACTACCTCGTGGAAGCTGTTTTATCGTTATGTGAAGCAGCTACTGAAGGAGAGCACAGCAGAATGACTGCATGTATCTGTCATATGTTAATTAGGAGAATCAGTACAGAGCCAAGTTTTATAACCTTGTTCAATTTTAAGAGGTTTTTACAGTTACTGAATGTATTAAGAACCAGGAAAATGATGTGAGGATTGTCCATTGAGTTCTACACACTGGAAAGCTCACTTGTTGTGCCTACAGGGAGAGCTGATTTAGTTTTTCCTCTACAGCCACACGAGTGCAACAAGCACAACGAGGGTATAATACAGAGCAAATCAGAGTTGGTGTAAACCACAAGACACTCAGCAATAAACCTTAATTTGACTGCAAAAAGCAATTTATATAAGAGAGCTCTTGAACATCTCTGGTTCCTCTAATCATATCTAATTACGGAGAGATATGTTCTGCATGTAGAGCATCAGGAGAGACGTTGCATGTTCTTGAGCAGAGGTGGGGAATGCTGAAACCCTCATGCGAACAGAAGTCCACTTTAAAGCCTCAGGACTGCAAGTCTGACCTCCCCCACTCCCCAAAAAAAGAAGAGATATTGGTGAAATGCCTTAGATAAGCAGAGGGATTGCCCTGAGAGCAACAGCAGCAGAGAAAAAAATGCTGTGTTTTTCCTGTGGTGGTTTGGTGGCTACAGCAGAGATGACCACATCCACCTTATTTTATTCATAAGAGGCATCTAATTAGCTTCAGTGGAGCTAGAGGAATGTGGAAACCCCCTCTCTCCTGCCTGAGCCCTTTCTCCCTGCAAAAGGCAGTGAGGAACCACCACCGCTACAACCACACAGAGCAGGTCATCCCCCTAAGCACTGCTGGGAACCTCCCCAAATAGCAGTGAAGGTTCCTGGCAGTGGCTGGAGAAATTTGTCCTCTTCTCTTTCCCCACCAAACATCCATAATGATCATTTAATTCCCACCTGGAAACTGTTTGAGATTTTGCAAGGAAGCTGGAGATCAAGTCAGAGGCAGGACCTTCTGCCCAGGATTGAATGCAGGATGCTCTGACAAGCTGCTCATGGACAGTGAAAGGGGACTCCGCTGGGTCTCTTTGGCCAAGGAGGCTGGAGGAGGCAAGAAGCAGCAGAAAGGAGAAGGTTAAACATTAGGATTCACCACCCACACCCAAGGTGTACCCAGAAGTGTAGGGTAAGGGGAAGCACACATCACCAGCAAGGAAGGAAACATCCACAGTGTGAATTATCACAGCATTAATTCCCAGACAAATTGAGTTAATAAAGCTGTGGCCTAATTAAACCCCATCCTTTGCTCACACAACAGTGTGAGTCAGTGCAGCACTTTGACTTCTGGGCAGGGAATCCTGGAGGCTTTTGCCTTTTTCCAGACACACACACAAAAAAACAATCCTATTAAAACATTTTTGTACTTCTGCAAGATGAGACCTGCAAGACACCAGGTGAAATGGCCTGAATGAGCGGAGAGGATAGCACCAAGCAAAATCAACACAGGATGCAAAAATGCTGACACAGCTATTCAGTGAACTTATCGGAAATGGGCAAACTGACTCCACCAAAACTGCTCAGATCAGGGTGACAAATGAGATTTGAATCAGCACCCACTTTAAAATGTGCTGGCTTAAAAGAAACAAACCCTATGAGGAGAGGCTGAGGGAGCTGGGGGTGTTTAGCCTGGAGAAGAGGAGGCTCAAGAGGACCTCATTGCTGTCTACAACTACCTGAAGGGAGGCTGTAGCCAGGTGGGGGTTGGTCTCTTCTCCCAGGCAACCAGCAACAGAACAAGGGGACACAGCCTCAAGCTGTGCCAGGGGAAGTCTAGGCTGGATGTTAGGAGGAAGTTGTTGACAGAGAGAGTGATTGGCATGGGAATGGGCTGCCCAGGGAGGTGGTGGAGTCACCGTCCATGGAGGTGTTCAGGAAAAGCCTGGATGAGGCACTTAGTGCCATGGTCTAGTTGACTGGACAGGGCTGGATGCTAGGTTGGACTGGGTGATCTTGGAGGTCTCTTCCAACCTAGCTGATTCTATTCTATTCTATTCTAAACCAAGGTAGTGATCTGCTCTGGAAATTTCCTATATCTGAACTATATCCACGCAGCCAACACAGTGAAGGTTTGACACACCACCCTTATTTCAGAAGATTTAAAAACCTAACAGCAGCAAAAAAAACAGGTTTTCCACAAGAAAAATGCCAATCAGCTGCTTGATCTGTTCCCAGCGTTCAGAAGCCGAGTCCTGTCTATTATAAACTTGTTTTTTCTCAGCCATAAACAAAGTGTGAAGGGAAAAAAAAAAAGAGAGAGATTTATGTTGAATATGGTTATAGTTATTATTTGCCTTCTGGGGATTTATTAAGCATGTGTTAGGAGTTTAGGTATAAAATGAAATTGTTTTCTCACTACATGGATGTCTTCTGTGACTATCTGTAAAATTTCATTAAGGTGTTAGACTTGATATTGCAGATCAAAGTAATCCCAGGAGATTAAGGAGACCCTGCTAATTGACTAAGGTCATGTACTGCACTTCCCACTGGCGCTTTGGCCTACATTGACAACAGAGGAGCAGCCCCATCTCAAAGGACCGCTCTATAAAAATACCATTTTCTTTATCTCTGGTCCAGTTTTCACACCGCCCTGATAACAAGGGATTTCATAAATCCAGGAGGACTGATTAGAGTTTTGAGTATGTAACTTTCTGAGGGGAAAATATATATATATATATATACATGATACTTTGGAACAATTTTTGACATTTTATCTTACCCTTTAAAGCTCACGGGAACATCTTGCACGTCAGGTGTTTAAGAATAAAAAGTGTCAGCATATATAGCAAGGTCCATCATTCAAACTTGGCACTAAAGAGGATGTTGAAAGGGTTGCTGCAGACCATTAAAAGCAGCTAATTTACAACCAAAGACATTGTTGCATGAAGTGCCAACTTGGTCAATAATTAGAGCTTGGGTTATATATAGTTAGATATATCTCCAGCTTTGACAACGGAAAGTTCCTAAAAGCCTTTCCCTGTTGATCAAAACACACAACGTATTGCTCTCAATTGGACGGCCTCTGTTAGCTCCAGATTGTGATATTATTGAAAATTATGGACTATGGAGGAGGTGTGGTGAGGAATTATTGCTTCTGCCAGCAAGATTTGTGAACCCACGGTTGAGATATGTGCTCTCCTTCTTAGATTCCACGCTTTGAAATGTGGATGCTGGAGAAAAAAAAACTGGAGGGAATTCAGAAAGGAACTACAGAAATGAAGCACGGTTTGGAAAATATGGCTCTTTTCTGTCTTCATCATGGGAGAAGTAAGGAACTCATAGCCCATTGACCAGAAGTTTAAGGGCAAGATTTACAGTTGCATAGAAATAAACAGGGGAGCTCAGATCATACAGCTCATTAATTCAGCAGACTATGAATAAGGACAAGCCACCACAGCCAGCTGAGGGAGAAAGGTGCAAATTAGAAATTAGCTGACATTTTTACCTCAGTAAATTACATACCAAGTGATATTTTAAAACTAAAAGTCTTAAAAGTCTTTTTTTTTTAAAAAAGACCTTTTTTTTCCTTTTTCCCCCTACAAAATGTGCCTTAAAAAAACTTTTTTCCTTTTACTCCCCTACAAAATGTGCCTTTAAAATCCTTTTTTCCTTTTCCCCCCTACACAATGTGCCTTAAAAAACCTTTTTTCCTTTTTCCCTCTACACAATGTCTGTAAAACCTTTTTTCCTTTTCCCCTCTCCAAAATGTGCCTTAAAAAACCTTATTTCCTTTTTCCCTCTACAAAATGTGCCTTAAAAAACTTTTTTCCTTTTCCCCCCTACACAATGTGCCTTAAAAAACCTTTTTTCCTTTTTCCCCCTACAAAATGTGCCTTTAAAAACACTTTTTTCCTTTTTCCCCCCTACAAAATGTGCCTTTAAAAATCTTTTTCCTTTCCCCTCCCTACAAAATGTGCCTTTGAAAACCTTTTTTCCTTTTTCCCCCTACAAAATGTGTCTTAAAAAACCTTTTTTTTTTTTTCCCTCTACAAAATGTGCCTTAAAAACACTTTTTTCCTTTTCCCCCCTACACAATGTGCCTTAAAAAACCTTTTTTCCTTTTTCCCTCTACACAATGTCTGTAAAACCTTTTTTCCTTTTCCCCTCTCCAAAATGTGCCTTAAAAAAACTTTTTTCCTTTTACTCCCCTACAAAATGTGCCTTTAAAATCCTTTTTTCCTTTTCCCCCCTACACAATGTGCCTTAAAAAACCTTTTTTCCTTTTTCCCTCTACACAATGTCTGTAAAACCTTTTTTCCTTTTCCCCTCTCCAAAATGTGCCTTAAAAAACCTTTTTTCCTTTTTCCCTCTACACAATGTCTGTAAAACCTTTTTTCCTTTTCCCCTCTCCAAAATGTGCCTTGAAAAACTCTTTTTTCCTTTTCCCCCCTGCAAAATGTGCCTTTAAAAACCTTTTTCCCTTTCTCCCTCTACACAATGTCTGTAAAACCTTTTTTCCTTTTCCCCTCTCCAAAATGTGCCTTGAAAAACTCTTTTTTCCTTTTCCCCCCTGCAAAATGTGCCTTTAAAAACCTTTTTCCCTTTCTCCCTCTACACAATGTCTGTAAAACCTTTTTTCCTTTTCCCCTCTCCAAAATGTGCCTTGAAAAACTCTTTTTTCCTTTTCCCCCCTGCAAAATGTGCCTTTAAAAACCTTTTTCCCTTTCTCCCTCTACACAATGTCTGTAAAACCTTTTTTCCTTTTCCCCTCTCCAAAATGTGCCTTGAAAAACTCTTTTTTCCTTTTCCCCCCTGCAAAATGTGCCTTTAAAAACCTTTTTCCCTTTCTCCCTCTACACAATGTCTGTAAAACCTTTTTTCCTTTTCCCCTCTCCAAAATGTGCCTTGAAAAACTCTTTTTTCCTTTTCCCCCCTGCAAAATGTGCCTTTAAAAACCTTTTTCCCTTTCTCCCTCTACACAATGTCTGTAAAACCTTTTTTCCTTTTCCCCTCTCCAAAATGTGCCTTGAAAAACTCTTTTTTCCTTTTCCCCCCCTACAAAATGTGCCGTTTCACAAAGGTTTTGTTTTGTTTTTTTTTTTCCAGATCTGATTCACTCATTGATCATCCTCAGATTTATCCAAGTTCTTCTTGAAGGGACGATTCAAACTTGAGACAATGTCACAAGCAATGGGTTTACTGGGTACATTTTAATGACGTTAATGGATGTAGCAACCACCCTTCCATTCACCGGATGAAATCCCCATCTAAGCAGAAGGATAGTAGAAGGCTTATGACATACATAAAATGTGTGTCGTTTGCATGGAGATGAATTTCAGACTTTAGAAGCCAACAGAATCACATTTTCCATTATGTTCACCCAGCAGAACGGATTTCATTAATCAGCCTATCATCAAGGGCTCAGTCCTACCACATTACTCATGCTAAGTAATACCTAAGATGCAAATAGGTCCACTAAAGGAAAGGACGCATCTGGAGAAGTTGTGTCGTTCTAGAAGTAAAGGTGCTTTAATGGACTTTGAGAAATCCCTAGTTTCACCAATGAAATTCCCATACCCTTTCAGCTCTTCAGATAGGTCTTGAATAAATAAGTGATTCAACAGAAGCAGTTAATTGCCTTTAGCGGTGGAGAACTATGAGAAAAGTTAAACTGTCGAATGATGTACCTGCTGAAAACAGGTAACATTTACTTGATATGCTTCTTTAGCTCAGATGGGCAGCTTGAAAGTCCTTTTCACTCAGCAATTCGGGTATTCACCGTTTTAAGTAAGATAGAAGGGGCTTTGTGTCTTAACAATACAGAAAAAAACGATGAGGAGGCTTTCTTTGCTCTGCCAGTACTTTTAACGTTCAAGGCCTGGAACACAAACCCTATGAGGAGAGGCTGAGGGAGCTGGGGGTGTTTAGCCTGCAGAAGAGGAGGCTCAGGGCAGACCTCATTGCTGTCTACAACTAGATGGATTCTGTTGTGGATGCTTCCTCCCTGGAGGTGTTTAAGGCCAGGCTGGATGAGGCCTTGAGCAACCTGCTCTAGTGGGAGGTGTCCCTGCCTATGGCGGGGGGTTGGAGCTGGATGATCCTTGAGGTCCCTTCCAACCTAAACCATTCTATGATTCTATGATTCTAACTACCTGAAGGGAGGTTGTAGCCAGGTGGGGGTTGGTCTCTTCTCCCAGGCGACCAGCAACAGAACAAGGGGACACAGTCTCAAGTTGTGCCGAGGGAGATATAGGCTGGATGTTAGAAGGAAGTTGTTGCCAGAGAGAGTGATTGGCATTGGAAGGGGCTGCCCAGGGAGGTGATGGAGTCACCGTCCCTGGAGGAGTTCAAGAAAAGCCTTAGTGCCATGGTCTGGTTGACTGGACAGGGCTGGGTGCTAGGTTGGACTGGATGATCTTGGAGGTCTCCTCCAACCTGGTTGATTCTATGATTCTGTGATATACAGAATCACAAAATGGTAAGCATTAGAAGAGATCTCCTGGCATAGAATCATAGAATCAGTCAGGGTTGGAAGGGACCACAAGGATCATCTAGTTCCAACCCCCCTGCCATGGGCAGGGACACCCTACCCTAGATCAGGCTGGGCAGAGTTTCATCCAGCCTGGCCTTAAACACTTCCAGGGATGGGGCCTCAGCCACCTCCCTGGATTAGATATCATCTAATCAAACCATCCTGTTAAAGCAGAGTCATCCATGGCAGGCTGCCCAGAAGGTTGTAGTGAGCTGGGGGCCCATCTCTTCCATAGTAACAAGTGGTAGGATAGGAGGAAAGGGCCTTAGGTTGCAAGAGAGGTTTAAATTGGATAATAGAAGAAACTTCTTCACTGAAAGAGCTATCAAAAACTGGAAGAGGGAGATGTATGAAACCCTAGAAGTGTTTAAAAGATGCAGAGATGTGCTATGGGACGTAGCTCAACATCAGACTTGGTAGCTATATAATGATTGAATTTAATGACCTTAAAGGTCTTTTCCAACCAAAACAATTGTGTGATTCTGTGATCACACCAAGAAAGGCTTGGAATTTCTCCAGAGGAGGAGACTCCACAACCTCTTTGGGAAGCATGCTCCAGAGGTCCAACATCCTCACAGCAAAGAAGGTTTTCCATAAGTTGAGGAGGAACTTTCCTATACAACCATCTTAATTTACCCATTTAACCTTCCGCTTACTTGAGATGGCTCCATTTATCCATGGTAAGTAATAGCTATGGAATCATTGAATCAACCAGGTTGGAAGAGACCTCCAAGATCATCCAGTCCAACCTAGCACCCAGCCCTAGCCAGTCAACTAGACCATGGCACTAAGTGCCTCACCCAGGTTTTTCTTGAACACCTCCAGGGGCAGTAACTCCACCACCTCCCTGGGCAGCCCATTCCAATGCCAATCACTCTCTCTGGCAAGAACTTCATCCTAACATCCAGCCTAGACTTCCCCCAGCACAACTTGAGGCTGTGTCCCCTTGTTCTATTGCTTGTTGCCTGGGAGAAGAGACCAACCCCAACCTGGCTACAACTTCCCTTCATCTCTACACAGAATAAAATGTTTCTTTTTTACCCCATTAATACTTCCCAGTAGTTGGCTGGATGTTATGTTTTCCTTACTTTATGTTCTAGAGGCTTGAATGACCAAACTGGACAAGGAACTAAGCACAAGAACTAACTTTTATATTCACATTACATCACCCTTTGGTTAATTCCACAAAGTTCTTTGACTTTCCTTTTCTCCAATTGCAAATGAAAAGTAAAAGAAAAAAAAAAAAAGGCACAGTGTTTTCCCCACTGAATTGAATATTTCTGTATCATTCCTTGCAAAATGCCCAGTAGATGTTAGGTGATTTTTTTGTACCTTTACATATAGTTAACTGTCACCTCTGGTGACCAGTGGTATGTGAATCCTTTCACAGGATCACAGGGAATTAGGGGTTGGAAGGCAGCCAAGGAGATCATCGAGTCCAACTCCCCTGCCAGAGCAGGACAATACTAACATAGATCACAGAGGAACACATCCAGACAGGCCTTGAAAGTCTCCAGAGAAGGAGATTCCATCACAGTATCACCAAGGTTGGAAGAGACCTCATAGATCATCAAGTCCAACCTGTTACCACAGAGCTCAAGGCTAGACCATGGCACCAAGTGCCACGTCCAATCCTGCCTTGAACAGCTCCAGGGACAGCGACTCCACCACCTCCCTGGGCAGCCCATTCCAGTAGCCAATGACTCTCCATGACCTCTATGAGAAGCCTATTCCAGTGCTCTGGGACCCTTACAGTAAAGAAGTTCCCCCTTGTGTTGAGGTGGAACCTCTTTTGCTACAACATACACCCATTGCTCCTTGTCCTATCCCAGGAAGCAGTGAGCAGAGCCTGTCCCCCTCCTCCTGGCAGCCTTCAGATACTTATAAAGATTTATCAAATCCCCTCTCAGTCTTCTCTTCTCCTGACTAAAAAGCCCCAGGTCCCTCAGCCTCTCCTCATCAGCCATGCTCCAGTCCCCTAATCATCCTCGTAGCCCTCCGCTGGACCCTCTCCAGCAGATCCCTGTCCCTCTTCAACTGGGGAGCCCAAAACTGAATGCAGTATTCAAGATGAGTTCTCAGCAGGGCAGAGTAGAGGGGCAGGAGAACCTCCCTTGGTCTGCTGGACACAATCTTTCTAATACACGCCAGGATGCCATTGGCCTTCTTGGCCACAAGGGCACATTGCTGTGCCATGGTTAAATTGTTACCCACCAGGACCCCCAGGTCCCTCTCCACAGGGCTGCTCTCCAGCAGATCACCTCCCAGCCTGTACTGGTGCAGTTTATTTTTCCTCCCCAGGTGCAGGACTCTGCACTTGTCCTTGTTGAACTTCATCAGGTTCCTCTGTGCTCTCCAGTCTGCCCAGGTCTCTCTGATGGCTTCACAGCCTTCAGCTGTATCAGCCAAGCCTCCCAGCTTGGTGTCATCATCAAACTTGCTGAGCAGACACTCTGTGCCCTCATCAATGTCATTGATGAAGATGTTGAACAGGCCTGGACCCAGCACTCATCCCTGGGGGACACCACTGGTCACAGCTCTCCAGCTGGACCTGGCACCATTGATCACCACCCTCTGAACTCTATCTTGCAACCAGTTCCTACTCCACCTCATTGTCTGCTCTTCCATCCCACACTTCCTCAGCTTGCTCACTAAAAGACTCCTTGGGATAAAATGAGGAAGAAAAGAATTGTGTATTTGTTAATTGTTGTTGCTGTTCTTGCTGTGATCTTTGGCAACACCTGCTGGTGGTAGCATGCAGCGCCCAGTGTAGAGTAGCCACTCTACAGATACGCCTTCAATGTATAGACCTTCAACTGGCCACACAGCCCAACAGCATGGACTCAGGGTGCAGTTTAAATATATCAAGTTAAGCTCACAAAAGCATTTGAATACACTCTCCAACCTCAGAAACTCTTTCACGTTAAAAAGTGCCTGATTTTGTTTACCAATGCATCCACTGCAATTCATCAGAGTTGGTAACTTAACCCAAAGAGAATTTGGTACCAAGGATCTTCTACAGGCTTTCTAGTAACAAGTTATTTGTTGAGCAGCAAGGTAAATAAAATTTGGGCATCTACTAAAACCTGTCTGGGGGTTGCTGGGTTGTTGGTTTGTGGGGGTTTTTTTTTGGTCTCAAATCCTCTTTTTTTTCACATAGTACAGCAGCAAAGCCTTGCATTGTAGGTGAAAGTCTGTAAATTTGCGGGAACTGAAAAATAACAGAAGGTGCAGCAGCATTCTTTATGTTAGTCTATATTGATCGGCTCTAATGAGCACCAGTGGAGCTGTAGCTAATGGTGGTATGTCTGGTGTTAAGGGCAAATGTGGGAGAAGATTATCAACCCAAGGGGTTTAACAGTTGCTGGACTGCCCTCAGCCCTCAGGGCAATGATGCACTTGAGAGGTCACTGTATCAAATGAGGGAAAAGATTCAGCTTGTGCTGCTGGAAGAAATGCAGCAGGAGCTGTATTTTAGCCGAGACTACAGGCATCAACAAACCAGTTCCTCTCTGCTGTTTGTTTCTTCCCCTCTCCTTTCCCTCCACCACCCTCTACCCAGCATTGCATTTCTAATTAAGAATCCTAACACCAGTGATCAGGGAAAGGGGTTGTGCAGAATTAGTCAACCTTGAATGTGTATGTGGACTGAGCAGGCACTTTGGCAGCATCACTGAAAGGGACTCGCACGAACGTTGAGGAGAATGACAAGTTAAGGTGCAGAAGGCTTTTACAGCTGATGCCTCTTTATTACCTGGGGGGGTCACACTGCCATTTGATGTGAATTTGCTTGATATTTCATTCACTATGTTTCTTGCCACCCCCTTCCGAGATCTGAGAGGGGCAAGATGAGCGACCACCAGAGCAGAGAAGGCCACCGGGCTTCAAGGGAAAGTTAACTGGCAGATACAAGAGAGTGCTTGCAGTAAAATGTGAGTGCAGAAAGGAAGCTACAGGTATTCAAAAAAGATAAAACTGAACTGAGAAATGCCTTGAGGTGTACGGCATGTTGCACATTCAATGCTTTAATAGCATAATGGAATAATTTTAACTGTGTGAGGCTCCAAAACACACCAAGAAGGTCTGTTGAGATGCAAGCAGTGAGATTTCAAATGTTTCTCACAATAAATACTAATATATCTTCTTTAAAAAACAACAAAAAAAAAGCAGGATGTTTTACTTGATGTTGTAAATAAGCAAATTAAATATTGCCTTAGCTCCATTATGCCATGGTACCCTGTGGTTATGGCAAATTATTTATTAGGTCTTTAAAAATTCTAAGCCATGGATTCTTCTTGCTCCTTAGAGACTGATGATGGGTCAGATTATGAGAAAAAAAAAAGGATCTTCACACTTCTAATGTTTTTTGCAGTGTTAATATGCAACAAGGCTGAATTTCAGAATTCTTTGTTTTAATCAGGCATTTTCCAAACAGAGTTTTGCCTGAAGAAGAAGGAAGTGGTCAGGATTTGGTCAGAGGTGAAGAATATTTCCTACCACTGTTGGAAAAGAGAAAAGAAAAAAGAAAAAAGAAAAAAGAAAAAAGAAAAAAGAAAAAAGAAAAAAAGAAAAAAAAGAAAAAAGAAAAAGGAAAAAAGAAAAAAGAGAAGAAGGTTTTAGGACGTTACTGAGATGTTGACACAAAAATAGCTGAAATAAGTGGAGCAGGCACTAAAGCTGGCATGCACACTCACAGGGAGCAATGAGGCTGGAGACGATAAGAAACATTTTCTGCACAGAAGCAGGAGCTGACACATCCAACGCTCGCCGCCTGATGGGCTCCAGCTCAGGGGGTTTGTGTCTGCCATCTCCCACCACTGTCCATTAGACAGGTGCCCACAGCACGGATGCTGCAGCCACAAGTGACACTAATGTGCTCAACTGTTGACACTGGGGAACCCACAGAAAAAAAATGTGTTTGTACCTGTGGTTGCACGCACGGTTAAAAAGTGACCCAGGCTGGCAAAACAAGAGCGAGGGAGTTTGCATCCCCACCGTGTCATCTGTCCCCATCTTCTTGTCTCCTTAATGCTGAAATTTTCCAGTACTCTAGGGGAAAAAAAAAAAAAGGAAAAGAAAATAAACAAACAAAAAACTCCAAACCAAAACCAAACAAAGGAACAAACCCAGACATTATTTCTCAAGTACACCTCAAGAAGTATTTATGCATTTCCTGCTGTGGTTTCAATTCATGTTTGGTTTAGGTAACACCATGCTGTTTCTTTACAATATAAACCTCTGAGAAGATTATGTGACAAATTCATGCAACTTATTTTCTACAGACTTCAGATCATAAGCAGTGTAAGTAGGTTTTTCTAATTTATACTGTTATTGAGATTTGACAGGATCACAGTATAGTAGGGGTTGAGAAAGACTTCTGGAGATCATTCAGTTCAACACCCCTGATAAAGCAGGGTCACCCACAGCAGCTTGCTCAGAAACACAGTGTCCAGGCAGGTTTGGAATCTCTCCTGAGATGGAGACTCCACAACCTCTTTGGCCAGCCTGCTCCATGCCTCCAGCACCCTCACACCAAAGAGGTTCTTACTTAACTTCAGGTAGAACTTCCTCTTTGGTGGTTTGTGCTCATTGACCCTTTTTCTATCCCTGGGCACCACTGAAAAGTTACTGGCCTCATTTCTTCCAAACAGAAGCGATTTGTACACCACAAATAGAAGACAATCATGTCCATTGGGCATGTAGAAATGTAACTGTAATACTGACTTGTTGCCAAGGCCAAGATTGGACTTAGAAGCTTCGGAGATAAAACAAGTTTCCCAGCTTAAGATGAATAAATGGTCTCAAGCTGCACCAAGAGAGGCTTACACTCGACAGCCTGGGGTAGGAGTGGCTGGGGAGCAGCCAGACAGAGAGGGATCTGGGGGTGCTGATTGATACCCACCTGAACATGAGCCAGCAGTGTGCCCAGGTGGCCAAGAGAGNAGAGGACACAGCCTCAGGCTGCGCCAGGGGAAGTTTAGGCTTGAGGTGAGGAGAAAGTTCTTCACTGAGAGAGTCATTGGACACTGGAATGGGCTGCCCAGGGAGGTGGTGGAGTCGCCGTCCCTGGAGCTGTTCAAGGCAAGATTGGATGTGGCACTTGGTGCCATGGTCTAGCCTTGAGCTCTGTGGTGAAGGGTTGGACTTGATGATCTGTGAGGTCTCTTCCAACCTTGGTGATACTGTGACACTGTGTCACTAGGGATTAAAAAAAAAATCAAAATCAAACACAAACAGACAAAAAAAAACCACAAACATTAAAAGAGTTGTCAGGCATGGAATAGGCTGCTCAGGGAGGTGGTGGAATCCTCATCTCTGGATGTGTCCAGAAGCCATGTAGATGTGGTGCTTGTTGTTAATGGTTGGACTTGATGATCTCGCCAGTCTTTTCCAATCTAAATGATTCTATTGTTCTGTGACGCTGTGAAACAAAGAGCTACACAGCATGCTTCAGGTGAGCATTCACCCTCTTTAAATTATTTTTACATCAAGATATGTGGGTCTCCTCCAGCCCCTGGGATTCTGTGCTTAAGGAGCTGTTTTTCTGCTCCTGATATTTCAGTTTTAAAAGCTCAGTTACTCACATAGACTTGGACACTGAGAAACACAAAGAGCTCTTCAAGTTTGAGAGGTGGGGCCTTGTTTTCATTCATGGATTCTTCTAATACTCTAAACCACTACTACATTCTTTGTCATTCAGTTTCAATTTTGGACATATTGCTCTTAAGAAGGTAATAAATAAACTTTTAGAAGCCTTTTCTCTTCTGATGGCAGAAGTCACAATCACATTATTGTCTATACAGTAGCAAATTCCATAGCACAGAAGGACCAGCTTGAAAAATACCTTAACATGTATATATATATATATATGCACTTCAGTGAATAAGTTTGGCAAAATGTTCCATTCCATAGTACAGAAGGACCAGCTTGAAAAATACATATCTATCTATCTATCTATCTATATATACACACTTCAGTGAAAAGGTTTGGCAAACTGTTCCCCTGAAAAGATAATGTGAACAGTAGAACAACAACAGCTCTATGATGACTCTTTTCTTAAGGAGACTTTACAGTTCTGTAATGCATTATTTAATTGATTTCATACCCTCGTGCTGCACCTCTGGACAGATGAATGTCTGGGGTTTGAAATCACCTTTTCCTGGTTTAGCAGAACTGGCAAGTAACATCCAGATAAGAAACAAGTCTTGTCAAATTGTTTGATATTTCTCTTCCCACAGCTGTATCTCTTCGGTTTGAGGTAAGTATCATGTGTGCAGTGGAGACTTCATCAAAGCCTGCAAAAGAATGGAGTAGAAACACACATGGCAGCCCTGGCAGGACACTGGGTCTATATTGGGCTTACCTGGGACCGTGCTATATTTACCCATATCATGAATATTAACTCCAAAATCTAATTAGTCCAGAATGACCCTTCCAAGGCAAATAGAAAAATGTTAAATGAGCACAAACTTCAATGTTACCAAAAAGCTAAACCAAATAACTCAGTGATCATAACGACATTTAGACAGCAGTTCTAGGAGTGATTGCTTTATTCAGATCTTTTCACTGTGACAGGTGTGTAAAGGTAGGATCTTGGCTCCTCAGTGTCTGCAACAAAACTCCCTCTGAGTTTAATGGTGTGGGAGCAGAGCTAGGGGACCTATCTTTCTTTTATTACTTTATTTAATAGTTGGTATTGACTAGTCATTTTGAAATGTTTGCCTTGAAAAGGACATGCTATTTATTCTTTCTTTCCATTTAAATATGAAAAAATAAAAAAGATCTTCCTCTAGCTCAGAACAATAATCCATACAATGAATAACCACTCTGTGGCATAGCAAGTTTCCTCACTCAAATGAAGAAATATTTTCAGCTCTGGAGATGAAATAGCCACTAAGCCTACCCCTTTTACCCATCAGTCTCCAAAATTCCTACCAAGTCATTATAACTGAGGCAGTAAATAAGATTATGCTTGTATATATATGTTTTTTTTCATATACATTTCACTACTTAGATGAAATGCAGCTGTTTCAGGGGGTTGTAGGAAATGCAACTTATTTTCTTTGTGCTGCAGCTTTTCACTTTACAGTACCCTAGCCTCTACCCCTTAAACATTGCTAACTGTCATAAGTGATCCCAGGATGCTGCTGCAATGAAACAAGTACTGCTGCACAACGACTTCAAGTCTTGCCAGGTTGTGAGCAGAACCCAAAACTTGAGCTTTGTACATTTTAAAGAGGTGTGGGGGGAGGAGGAGGGAGAATAGATTAAAAACTACTCCAAAACAACAATAAACATGTTAATTAAAAGCAACTTCAGAAATTACTCTGTGTTGCGGGGTCATAGAAACACAGAATGGCTTGAATTGGAAAGAGCCTTAAAGATCATCTGGTTCCAAACCCTCTGCTACAGGCAGGGATACCTACTACAACAGATCCCAGCCAACCTGGCCTTGACTAATTCCAGGCTTGGATTGTCCACAACTTCTCTAGTCAACCTGTTTCAATGTCTCACCACCTTCAGACTGAAGAGCTGTTTATCATAAAGTCTGTTTCACATCTACCACTTACATGGAAATCCACTCTTAAGGAAACAACCCCTTTCCCAGTTACCAGCCTCCTCTCAGATAGTGTTAGCTCTGCTCTCTGCATCATCTTCTCAACACACCCTGGGGAATCCAGCCACAAGAATCCTCCCTTACAATTCCACCACTAAGAAAATGGATCCATAATCCACATCAGCCACGGTGGCACCCACCAGATTTTCAGCCATGGTAATGTCCATCCATAATCCACACCAGCCAAGGTTTCCTGGTCCTAACTGTCCTGTTTGGAGTGGCTTGCTTATGATTTAAAATAGGAGAAGTGTCAACTAAAGCATTCAAAATCAAACCATCCAAACTGTTCAGAGCTTCAGGACATGGTTTAGTGGCCATGGTGGTGTGGGATTCATGGTTGGATTTGATGATCTCAGAGGTATTTTCCAACTTTAATGATTCTATCATTCTTAGGAAAGTGGTTGGGTCATTTGTTGCAATAGGAGCTTGGATGAACTTCCAGAACAACTCTGTTATCATAAGGTTATCTGAAAGAATTTGGAAAGCTTTGGATCTCAAAGGGTTCTCATAGGTCATTTGATGAATATTTAACTTCCAAACTTGTTATTTCTTCCTTCTTTTGGGTGAATAGAATCACAGAATCATAGAATCAACCAGGTTGGAAGAGACCTCCAAGATCATCCAGTCCAACCTAGCACCCAGCCCTAGACAGTCAACCAGACCATGGCACTAAGTGCCTCATCCAGGCTTTGCTTGAACCCCTCCAGGGACGGTGACTCCACCACCTCCCTGGGCAGCCCATTCCAATGCCAATCACTCTCTCTGCCAACAACGTCCTCCTAACATCCAGCCTAGACTTTCCCCAGAACAACTTGAGGCTGTGTCCCCTTGTCCTGTTGCTGGTTGCCTGGCAGAAGAGACCAATCCCACCTGGCTACAACCTCCGTTCAGGTAGTTGTAGACAGCAATGAGGTCTACCCTGAGCCTCCTCTTCTCCAGGCTAAACAACCCCAGCTCCCTCAGCCTTTCCTCATAGGGTTTGTGTTCCAGGCCCCTCACCAGCCTTGTTGCCCTTCTCTGGACATGATCCAGCACCTCAACCTCTCTCTTGAATTGAGGAGCCCAGAACTGGACACAGCACTCAAGGTGTGGCCTGACCAGTGTTGAGTACAGGGGCAGAATAATCTCCCTCCTCCTACTGGCCACATTGTTCCTGATCCAGGCCAGGATGCCATTGGCTCTCCTGACTACCTGGGCACACTGAATAATCTCTATTATGCCATTGTCTTTGTCCATTTCTGCTTTTGCTCTCTCCTTTTGTCCTCTGTCATCATCTTCTCAGTGAATAGCCCTTCAATTACAATTTGCCAGCATTTCTTGCAGGTTTCTTAATGTCCAGGTCCCATATTTAACACCCCTAATGTCTTCACTCTCACTTGGCTTGGTCCTTAGGTTACTGAGTTCAATCATCCTTTAAGTTATATTTTTTTTTCTCTTATCCAAGAGAAAGAGTAGATTAAAAAATGTTTCCTTCAAAAAAATAACTCATAACACCCAACCATGGACCAGATGACTTTCCAGAATACACACACAGATCCCTGGTATAGAAATATTTCTATGCCTAAAATTGAACAGTGATGGCTTCATCCTTAAAGAATTACCAGAAGTAGCATCACCAATAGTACCTTGAACACAGAGAACAGCAAAATCTCATCCAGGATGGAAAAAAATCCCAACTTTGTTAACTGACAAAACAAATACATAAATACATGATTTTGTTGCCCGATCATATAAAATCATTAGCTGTAAGAGGACAGCAAGGAGAGAAAAATCAAGTGCTGAATCATGAAAAGAGTCAGCAGATGAAGACCTTTCTCCTCAAAAATCTTTATCAGGAAAAGAAGAAACAGTGGATATTATTTCCAATTATTTCTCAAATTGGAACAGAGAAAGGAAAATAAAGAAAAATGTACACACACAAAAAACAAAAAATCCCTGGGTTGGTGCTACTGGAGTTTGTAGCTGGAAGGAAAGTCCTTGCTTATATTGAAGTAAAGTTCTGAAAATAAGCAAAGAACAGATTTATTGATTTTTGGTGAAGTCTGGGTGTAAAAAAGAGAAAGAATAAAGAAGTGCTCTTTGCCCGCTATGTCCAAATGACATCCCCAGTGGCCTTCTTAATGGTGGGGGAGGGGAGGGGGCAGGTGCCTACCCCGGCACATGGACACAACTGCCCTTAGGCTAGGGCTAATGGTATTGGCTGAGCCTGCTGTAAGCCTCTCTTTTCTAATAGCCAACTTTCTCTGTGCGAGAAGACAGACAGATATTGATTGGTCCAAATGCCCTTGAGTTGACAACATCTGAAATGAAAATCCACAAGGCTAGCACAAACTTTCTGCAAGTTCAATTTCTAGAATCTGATTATGAGGCTGGACTGCAAAAGCGTTCAGAGATGTAAAAGGTCTCCTTTTGTCACCAGCTTTATACGCGTAATTATCGGGAGGGGGAAGCCACTTGGTCAGATTTGCCAGCAAATGGTGATTTTTTTAAGAGGCAATTTAAGGCTAACAGTGTTTTCATTAAAGGAACCAAGCAAAGTCATGGGCATTGTGAAGTTTAACGACAAAGGGTCTGATTTGCAAAGACACAGGTCGCGCTTCCCAGCTCTAAGCAATAATTAGGCATAAAGAAATGAAATATGCCCTCTCTTTTCATCTGCTGCTACGAGGGGCGCTTTCAAAAGTTCCTGAATGCTGATAAAGCCCTGTAATTTAAAGAGTTTACCTTTCAAGGAAGTTACTTCACCCATTAAAAGTCTAAGGTTCAAACCAATGTTGACTACCAGCAAAGCCAGTTTTATTTGCTAATTACTCTCATTTTCCAGAATTAAAATGTTGACGTTACCAGTTTGCAAATGTTAAGGATGGGGACTGAAGAAAGCTGGAGGAGTTTATCTCTACCTTATTAAGCATTCCTTTTTTATTCCACAAATTCCTCCTAAATCAATACATTGACTACTGTATAAACCTTAAATAAAGGATTATTAAAGTGGAAGCAGTGTTCCCGTCTTACTGGGTTATTTAGAAGCATAAAAGATACACTCTTAAGAATCAGCCACATGCCAGGTAAAGTACAGCTGGAATACACATTAAATTTATTCAGCCATTGATTTGTAATGTTGATCCTCCATGGCTTCATGTTTCTTTTCTCATTAATCTTAGTTAACCCTCTCAAAACAATGCCAACTTTGGCATTTGATGTATTGAAGATCCAACACACAGAGGATGTTGCTTCCTAGGCTGTGACTCCTACCATCATTAGGGCTAAAGCCACAGAACCAAAGAATATTGTTTTCTTGGTTTTGACTTAACAATGAAAGAAAGTTTTCTCTCAGAGGGAGGAACAAAGAAGGAAAGATGATGTCCCAAAACGGGAGATCTGAATGATTTGACTGCCAAGTGTTACTAGATCTACTGGAGATCTTCTATGGAGCGAGAAGCAAACTGCTCGGATATTTCCACTAATAAAGAGCACTGCAAAGAAGGCAAAAAGCTGCAAAGAGTAATCTAACTTAGAAATTAAGGTCTCTGTCTATAAAGTACCATTACCTATTTTAATTTGAGATTCTTCTTATTTCCATCTTCTGGCTGCAGCTCCTTTCTGTCCACCTGACGTGGTGCTTTGGTTGAAAAGCTGGCTGAAGACTAAGAGGAACCAACAGCAAATATACACAAGCGTGTGGCTACTCAGAAGCCTAGCTGTCATGGATTGAGCCAAATCTGCTGTTGTTATTCATATCATGCTACATGCATGACAGCTTCAAAAACTAAAGTGCTAGCTGGAGCGAAGTATTATGGGGTTTGAAGTTCAGATTATGGCATGGGAGGCTTCCTGTTTTGGTTGCTGCTTCTGGGTTCTTAGAATCATAGAATCATAGAATCAACCAGGTTGGAAGAGACCTCCAAGATCATCCAGTCCAACCTAGCACCCAGCCCTAGCCAGTCAACTAGACCATGGCACTAAGTGCCTCATCCAGGCT
Organism: Tricholaema leucomelas; assembly: GCA_013400475.1. Taxonomy (NCBI): domain Eukaryota; kingdom Metazoa; phylum Chordata; class Aves; order Piciformes; family Lybiidae; genus Tricholaema lacrymosa; species Tricholaema leucomelas. The sequence continues at coordinate 304,505 of WAAF01003199.1, read as the reverse complement.
TTTCCTGAACACCTTCAGGGATGGTGACTTTTCTGCTGGGATGGAAGCAGGACAAGGAGGGATGGAGGAGTAGTTTTCCAGGACAAGGAGGGATGGAGTAGTTTTCTGGCTTGGGCTATTGTCTTGCTTGCTTCTGCTTCGCATTGTGCTTTTTCTGTTAATAGGCTAAGATAATTATTCATTTTGTACCATGCTTATCTGATTTTGAACTGTAAACTCTATTCTCATCTCACCTTTTATTTTTGTTTTTGTGTCTCAATCCAGACTTTGTGGGTGTTACTTTTCCCTCACATCTGTGTTGAGGAAATAGCTTAACCGACTGGTTCGGTTTGACCCATTTTGTTCTGATTCAAACTCTTACACTCATGCACGTATCACAATGCAGGAGGTGGCACTTTGGCCTTTCCCCTGTGGAATGAATTGGGCTCAATACATCATTTCCCTGGACTTCATGCTGGGCATGCAGAAACTGAACTTTTCTGAAAATCTTATCTAATTACTTTATGGCAAATATGGGTAATGATACATTCATCATCATAGAACCATAGAGTTGTTTTGGTTGGAAAAGATCTCCAAGATCATTGAGTCCAAGCATTATCTAACTCAACCAAACCTGGTGCTAAACTATGCCACTCAGCACCACATCTCTGCCACTGAACGTGACAAACAGATGGTCAGACAGAATGGTCTACTTCATAGAATCACAGAATCAACCAGATTGGAAGAGACCTCCAAGATCATTCAGCCCAACCTATCACCCAGGCCTGTCCAATCAACTAGACCATGGCACTAAGTGCCCCATCCAGTGTTTTCTTGAACACCTCCAGGGATGGTGACTTCACCACCTCCCTGGGCAGCCCATTCCAATGGCAACTCACTCTCTCTGGCAAGAACTTCCTCCTAACATCCAGCCTAGACCTCCCCTGGTACAACTTCTATCACATCTCTCTGTGAAACACATAACTAGGATCACAGTCCTTCCTGAAAAGGCAAGTGCTTTTGTTATGGATCAGCTCTATGGGTTTTGATTTCAGCATCTATCTTTATTTAAACCCCATCTGTCTTTTAATTATCATGTCCAAACTTCCCCACCTGACTTTTTAACAACCGTTGAGTCCCAACAATATATTATCAATCTGGGATAGGGATGAAAAAAATATCCCCAAGCTTCCATTTTTCCTGTAATTATTATAGGAGATGAAGACAAGAGATGAAGAATGGACATCACCTTTCATATTCATAGAAGTTACAGCCAGCATCAAGGGGGAAATGTTTTAGCTGAAGATAGACTATGAAGTGAGCATTACCAGCCAATGTGGGCACTGCTTTTGGTAAATCCAGAATTCTTTCTTCCTTCAGTACCAAATACTTCTGTCCTCTCAAATAGCTGTGATAATATTAAAACCATGCTTCAAAGCAAACAGCATTTCTGGGACTTTCCTAAGAGATGTGACTTTGGGTAAGAAAAGTGAAATTGAGTTAAAGCAGTAGGAGAGTCTGGAGTCAGTGGGGTTTGTTGTGATCAGTTGACCGCTTCTCAGTAGGCATCTCTGCAGTTGCTGAGAATTACTAAACACCATTTCAAGGAAGACAGGTAATTCAGTCAACCAAAAAAAAAACCCAAACAAAATAAGCCCAGCATAAAATAAATTTTTAAAACCCTTACTAGCATCTGAAAAGCAGAAATACACCAAGCCTGCTTTGCATCCTTCCCAGTGCACTTAGCTAAGTAAAAAATCAGATGGACGAAATCTCTTAGTGTGCATGTGGATTAGAGAACAGATATTTATGCAACTCCTGAAATTATTTGGAGACAGAGGAAGGACAAAGCTGGCTTTTTTCCCCAAATACTTGCAACACATCACACATCTCATCAAAGTATGTCACAGCAATTCGAAGAGTAATAAGAATGCACTGATATACTCTGCCCTAATGTAGCCACGTTTAGATCAGGAGTCCAGTTCTGGGATACCCAGTTCAAGAGACACAGGGAACTGCTGGAGAGGGTCCACAGAGGCTACAGAAATGCTGAGGGGAATGAAGCTCCTCCTCTGTGAGGAGGAAAGGCTGAGAGACCTGGGACTGTTGAGTCTGGAGAATCATAGAATCATAGAATGGTTTATGTTGGAGAGGACCTCAAGGATCATCCAGCTCCAACCCCCTGCCATAGACAGGGACACCTCCCACTAGAGCAGGCTGCTCAAGGCCTCATCCAGCCTGGCCTTAAACGCCTCCAGGGAGGAAGCATCCACAACCTCCCTGGGCAACCTGTGCTAGTGTCTCACCACCCTCACTGTAAAGAAGAACAGGCTGAAAGGAGAACTGATCAATGCTTGTCAATATCCATAGGGTGGGGTTGGATGAGGGTTTTTTTCAGTTGGTTAGTTGAGTTTTTTCATTTCTTTGTTTGGTTTGTTTTTTTTTTTTTAATTGTGAAGAAGAAAGACATCCTCTATTTGAGGAAAATAAACTGAAACATCATGCAATGAACTCCATGGCTCTGACAGTACTTAAAATATGAAGAGAAGCTGACATATGCATATTTACAAAGATGCTGAGGAGACTGGAGCGTTTCTGTGAGGAGAAGAGACTCAATAGCTAAAGAGTGGGGGTCAAGAGCATGAGACCAGACTCTTTTCAAGAGCATGAGACCGGACTCTTTTCCTGCCCAAAGACAGGACAAGGGACAACAAGCACAAACTGGAAGCCAGAAGGTTCTATTTGAACATGAGGAAAAACTTTGGTGTGAGGGTGCTGGAGCCCAGGAGGAGGCTGCCCAGAGAGGTTGTGGAGTCTCCCCTGTAGAGATTCAACTCACCTAGACATTGTGATCCCAGGCAAGCTGCTGTGGATGACCCTCCTTTAGCAGGGCAGTTGGACTGGATGATCTCCAGAGGTTCCTTCCAATCCTCACCATTTTGTGATTCTGTGAATCTGTGATAGAACAATATAGAGAAGATATTACATCAGAAGAAGTTCCTTGCTGTCAGATCAAAGTGTGTCAGGTTTGCCCTGCACCAAAAATGGCGCTCTACATCCCAGCTGTGATTTTTGCTGGAGTGCCTAGGAAAAACCCTTATAATCTCTGCCATTTTTTTCTCATAGTTTTCTTGGTGAATTGAAGCTGACTGCTAACAGCCAGGATGAACAGCTGAGGAGTGCTCAGGTACTGCTCACGCAATTCTCAGGCTCCTTGTCTTTTCTTTTAGAGTTCCTGATCTATCATCACAAATATTCTGCACAAATATTCTCAGCCAGACTTTCCCAAGCACGACTGACAAGTAAACACATGTCTGTGTGTCCATACAGATGTCACACACTTCTCTGAAACACCAGCACATGCAAAATTGAATGAGTAATATCTGCTCGTATTTTATCATTATTGCACTTCTAAGACAATACTCTGCTACCTCTATAAAGAATGATAGGACAGGCAGGCTGGAGTAGCTGCAGGGGATGCTATGCCTGTTGACTGCCAAAGCTGCTTACTACTTAACAACTGATCAACTGGCCCCTAAGGCAACAGCTTAACAAGTCCCAGTAGAAGTGGACTCAAGATTTCTTCCGCAGCAAAGAAAATGAAACCATTTACCAGGTATGACCAATATCTAGAAATCAAGGGTAGCAGCTCCCCAGCTCTTTGGAAATAGCAGAGTATTTTTAGGCTGAAGTCCTAAAGTCAAGCACAGCTTACTAATATTGGAATAAGAAAGGGGAGTGTGGTGCAAGGTTGCTTTGTAGATAGAGCTTGGCTTGCTGAACATTGTATGCTTACTGCTGGAGAGCAGGGATGCTTCTGGGTGCTCTGGGGCAATACCATGTCATACATGTGTGAGAGAGAGAAAGAGAAAACTTCAGTACCAAAATACAGCCATTCCTCTGGGGTGAGATGTGGCAGCTGTTTACCAGCACAAAGCAATTCTGTACAGCGCTTTTGGAGAGGAAATGAAGAACACTGTACCGGGCTGAAACTACAGGGGGGGATTTTAGGAAGGCAGAATTTAATTACCCAAGCTGGAATTTAGCCAGGCCACCAGGGCTCACACCTCTACTCTCCTGAAAAAACGTCAAGGGGTCTTTAATGGTAATAAATGGTCAACATTTTGGGGTGTTTTGGGTTAGATGCCAATGCCTTCAATAACCTTTTGCTCCGTAACGGCGTCTTAACAAAACTTTATCCCTAAGTCTTTGGTTTTGCAGCAGAGTTGCCATGAAGAACAGCTTTTCTCATGAAGTTTCTGTTTATCTCAGGATCATCAAGAAAACCTAACTCATAACACGTCTTCAAGTCCACTGCAGGAAATTAAAGGCATATTTGCCATTTTTAGGCAGGGTGGACCACAGAGACTGCCACCTAATATACCCAGATTAGCTGAATCAGTTTCATAACCTACCAATTGCCTGACACACTCCCTAGAGCATCTGCGAGCTTATTCTTCCATCCCTCAAGTCAGCAGTGTTCTTCTTAGAAGAAGTTTAGGGTTTTTTATTTAGCAAATCTTCAAAAGGAAGCTTGAAAATAGGAGGAGGTTTGGCATTTTCCCCTTTGTTTCTGGTACTTGCTGGTTTATCGTTTCAGTCCTGCAGCCATCAGGAGAGGTGTGAAGAAAACCTTCAAGGACAAATCTGAGTTGAAAATTGGAACAACCTGTTCACAAGTCCCCTTCCTGGACACAGATTCATAAGCAAGTGTTACTTAGTCTTTTTAGTGGGGTATGTGGTTTGGGCAAGCATCTTCCACTTTAAATTCTTCCTCTATTTTCTTTTCTGCCATTTCTTCCTCAGTCAGAAGCTCCACATAAAACTCACAGCTTCTTCAATTCTGTCTGATTCATGTCTTCAAGTCATTTCTGTTCCATTGTTTAGCCTGAAGGAGAGGAGGCTGAGATGAGACCTTATTGCTCTTTACAGTTGCCTGAAAGGAGGTTGTAGTGAGGCTAGTGTTGGCCTCTTCTCCCGAATAACTAACAGGACACGAGGAAACGGCCTCAAGATGTGATAGGGGAACTTTAGGTTGGACACCAGGTAGAATTTCTTTACTGAAAGAGTGGTCAGGCATTGACCCAGGCAGCCCAGGGAGGTGGTGGAGCCATCATCCCTGGAGGTGTTCCAAAAACAAGTAGACATGGCACTTTGGGACATGGTCTAGTGGTCGCGGAGGTGTTGAGTAGAAAGTTGGACTTGATCTTAGATGTCTTTTCACATCTTAATGATTCTGTGATTCTATTCTACAATTATCCACTTTATCAATACACCAAATAACTTGAAAATAATGAGGCTACAGAATGCTGGAACTGCCATGTATAAAATGATAACCATTATTACATACTTCATTGGATTTTCTACTTGTAATAGCCTCCTTATGCTTATGTTGGAAGAAGAACTGTTTCCTGCTCTATGCCTCTACATTGTTCTCTGTAGAAGGGCTCATAAACATTTTTGTAATGACCAAATTGCTATTATTAATGGCCATGATATTAACTCTGGAAGCCTACTAAATGTCCAGACACACTGTCATTTGCAAAAGCCTATTGGAAAAAGAGAAGGCTTAAAACCCCTGGCTAACTCTAAATTGTTTGTGATGACTTCTGAGAGGGTCAGAATTCTCAAAAAGATGAAACTGTACAACCTTGGGGTCTGAAGTCTTCGGAGAAGTTTTGTCAGACCTTATCGAAGGATCATAGAATAGTTTTGGTTGGAAGAAACCTTTAAGATGATGAAGTCCAAGGTCACCATTAAACCTTATCACTCAGCACCACATCTACACAGGTTTGAAATTCCTCCAGGGATGGGGACTCCACCACTGCTCTGGGCAGCCAGTTCTAGAGCTTGACAGCCTTTTTTGGGAAGAAATTATTCCTCATGCCCAACCTAAACCTTACCATATCCTGTGGTCTTGTTAGTTCAGAGACAGATTTTGGGTTCACCAGCAAGCTCCAGCTTTGCTCAGGTGTCCTCAAGCATATTCATTGTAATCAAGTTTGCAAATATTAATCTGCCACACAGTACAACACTCCCAGTGTCTAGAGAGAAGGATGGTCTTTAGGATACAAGTCAATGGGGTTCAGTAAGTAGAGATCAAGTATCAAAGCAAGCAATCAGTATAATGCCATACCCCGTATCAGATAGCACACATGAGAAAACAGGTGACAGGTGACACGAAGTTGGTACAACCACCTAAGCACAAAAAGAAAAGGAATGAAACAGTGTAGATTCACTCAACAAAAACATGAACACAAACTTTAACTCAAAATTCCAGGCATGACTGCTCTTGCAATGCTCCAACTGTATGTGAAATGTGAGCTCCGTGTCTGCCAGCACCAAGAGGATTTCAATATCACAAGTGCTAATGATTTCTACCGCCTCATTGTAGCATCCTGTGAAACAAAACATTGGACTGGATCAATGTAGTCATTGACTGACTCAGAGTATGGATAACTGATGCACATTAATAGAGCCTACATTCAACTGGAGTGTTCCTCAGCATTACAACTACAAGTGTAACAATGTAATCTCCACTTCAACCTCAGCAACAGCTGAATTGAGTTTCCCAGCTCTGTTTTCAAGCAGGCACTGCTAGCTCCATTGCAAGGCAGAGTTGCAAGCCCCCAAGTATCCTCTCCATGAACAGCAGAGTAGTGTTAGCTGAGTTAGGCCCCAAACACAAACCATCATAGCAGACATCTACACCATTTAAAAGCACTTTTCTGTTCTAAAGCATACTGATCTGTAGGTGCTTTATATATACTCTTGAAAACCTCACAGGAGACGGTGAGAGGTAAGAATCAATATTCACATTTTATAGATGAGCAGCCAGATTAAACAACACACCAAAGGCTACATAAATTTTTGTGCCATGAGTTCAGAAACCAGTATTTGTTTGTGTTGCTGAGATGCATACAGGATTTTCTCCTAAGCTGTAGAACTCCTCCACTCTGAACTTGCCTGTAGCGAGTAACTATTCTGCAATGTTACAGCTTCCCTTTTTTCCCCTTTTCATCTATTTGTTTGCTTTACTGACCCAGTATCACCTCTGTAACACAAAGAAAAACCCAGCCAAACCATCAAGTCCTGCTTCCTGACATAGCAGAGCAAGGGGATTAGAGAATAACAGTTCAGCCTGTAAAATTAAATTACATCTAGTGTACATGCCACCCCCCCATTTTTTATGTGCCACAGAAGAGATCTTGTCAATGCAGCTGAGGTCTGAGCTGGATCCTGGGTGTTACATTCTTTATTTCAATGGAAAAGTGACCAGGAGGAAATCCCTGTGACCAATAAAATTAACACTGTACTTCACCGGTACCCAGAGGCCAATAGCACACCATAGATTTGGGATGTTTGGAGAGGATGAATACCTAGCAACCAGTAAGTCACCCAGCCAGGAGATTTGTTCAGAGTAAACACATAAAGAGTTGGGTTTTTTAAAAATGGAAGTTCTATAAGAAATGAGACCTTACATATCTTAGGATCATAGGATAATTAAGGTTGGAAAAGACCTCCACAATAATAAAATTCAACCCTGAACCCAGCACTGTCAGGTCACTAAACCACATCTACACATCTTTTAAGACTCTCCAGGGGTGAGGACTCTACCACTGCCCTGGGCAGCCTGTTCCAGGCCTTGACAGCCTTTTGGGGGAAGAAATTGTTCCTCATGTCCTAACTCAGCCTTGAATACTGTGTCCAGTTCTGGGCTCCTCAATTCAAGAGAGATGTTGAGGTGCTGGAATGTGTCCAGAGAAGGCCAACAAGGCTGGTGAGGGGCCTGGAACACAAACCCTATGAGGGGAGGCTGAGGGAGCTGGGGGTGTTTAGCCTGCAGAAGAGGAGGCTCAGGGGGGACCTCATTGCTGTCTACAACTACCTGAAGGGAGGTTGTAGCCAGGTGGGGGTTGGTCTCTTCTCCCAGGCAATCAGCAACAGGACAAGGGAACACAGCCTCAAGTTGTGCTGGGGAAAGTACAGGCTGGATGTTAGGAGGAAGTTGTTGCCAGAGAGAGTGATTGGCATTGGAATGGGCTGCCCAGGGAGGTGGTGGAGTCACTGTCCCTGGGGGTGTTCAGGAAAAGCCTGGATGAGGCACTTAGTGCCATGGTCTAGTTGACTGGCTAGGGCTGGGTGCTAGGTTGGACTGGATGATCTTGGAGATCTTCTTCCAACCTGGTTGATTCCATTCTATTCTAAACCTCTATTGATAGAGTTTCAGGACATTTCCTCTCACCCTGTCATTTGTTCCTTGGGAGAAGAAACCAACTCCCCTACCTGCCTCCAGCCTCCTTTCAGGGAGTCATACAGAACAATGAGGTCTCCTCAGACTCCTTTTCTTCCAGCTGAACAATCGCAGTTCCCTCAGGCAGTCTTCCTAAAACTTGTTCTCCAGATCCTTCACCAGTTTCCTTGCCCTTCTCTAGACCCACTCTAGCACCACAATGTCCTTCTTGAAATCTTCTTTCCAAGTTTATTCTTGAACTTTGATTAGCTCAGTGTTTGGTTTTTTGATTTATTTAGAATCATAGAATGGTTTAGGTTGGAAGGGACCTCAAGGATCATCCAGCTCCAACCCCCTGCCATAGGCAGGGACACCTCCCACTAGAGCAGGCTGCTCAAGGCCTCATCCAGCCTGGCCTTAAACGCCTCCAGGGAGGAAGCATCCACAACCTCCCTGGGCAACCTGTGCCAGTGTCTTACCACCCTCACTCTAAAGAACTTCCTCCTAACATCCAGTCTAAATCTCCCCTCTGCCAGTTTAAACCCATTCCCCCTCGTCCTGACATTACCAGACCTTGTCAATAGTCCCTCCCCAGCCTTCCTGTAGGCTTCCTTCAGATACTGGAAAGCCACTCTAAGGTCTCCTCGAAGCCTTCTCTTCTCCAGGCTGAAGAGCCCCAACTCTCTCAGCCTGTCCTCATAGCAGAGGTTGAACCCCTCATAGGGGTTGTTATTGGTTTTTTTTTCAGCTTGTGGTTTTGGTTTGGTTGGTTTTGTTTGCTTGTTTGTTTTAAAGCAAAGCAAACAAAAGCTAATTTTGCACCAGGGGACCAGTTTTAAAGATAAATCAGGAAATAATTCAACCTTTCAAGATTCTGAATCTCAAACAACAGGATTACAAGTTGTGTTTTGTTGTGATTAAGTGGTATTTTCTGGATGCTAATTCGATACATTGCAACAGAAAATCTTCTTGTCTAATGAATTGAGAGAGTAAATTAGCAGAGTAATGTGAAATGTGATTGCTCTCTACAACTCCCTGAAAGAAGGTCGAATTGGGAGTCAATCTCTTCTCCCAACTATCAGATGGCAGAAAGAGCAAATGGCCTGAATTTTGTGGGAGGAGGTTTAGGTTGGATATTAGGAAGAAGTTCTTTGCTGCAAGAGTGGTCAGGCTACCAGGGAGGTAGTGCAGTCACCATCCCTGCATGTGTTCAGGAAATGTGTGGACATGGCACTTCAGAACATGGTTTAATGGACATGGTTATGTTAGGCTGACAGTTGGACTCAAGGATCTCAGAGGTCTTTTCTGACTGAAACAATTCTAATATTCTATGATTCTACAATTCTATGATTCTACTCCTAGTACAGCTGGCAAAACAGCTAAGTTGAGGGAATTTTTTGTTTGTTTTTCATCTTCTCTATCGATTGATGAGGTCATCAGGAAAATAATTAAAATGCAAGTGCTTCAAAATAAAGTTAACCTCCAAATATTNACCAGTGTTGAGTACAGGGCAGAATAACCTCCCTCCTCCTACTGGCCACACTGTTCCTGATACAGGCCAGGATGCCAGTGGCCCTCTTGGCCACCTGGGCACACTGCTGGCTCACCTTCAGCCTACTATCCATCAGTACTCCCAGGTCCCTTTCTTCCTGGCTGCTTTCCAGACAGGAAGAATATATATTTTTAATACTTTGAAAAAAAAAAAACCCAACCTTTTTTCTTTTTGGTTGCTTTTCTTCTTGGCTTTCCTTCATGGCAATTGGTAATTCTAATTTCACTGTTAGGAAACAAGTTGATCATGTGATTATTTTCTGCAACGTAGTATATCCAGTGTGGACTAGATCTAAATTTAAATCATGGAGAGCATGAGGTGTTTTTTTGATGCCATACAAAGTCTACCAAGTTTAAGCAAGAATATAACACACAACTGTGGCTTCTTTAAATAAAAGGCCCTTTCCCTGTGTTAACTTGTTTAACATACAGTCATCACAACTCTTTGGGGAATCATGTTTTCATGTAGGTACCTTCAGCCAGAGATTTATCAAGTAACAGAATATCCACAGTGTGAACTTACCTCCATTATTCTTTCACAGGAATGCTGAGAAATAATTTATTATGAACTCAGCTGAATGACTTATTTCTTTAAAAACTATTCTCACACCCCTTAATTTTCTACTTGATGTAATTTCAGAAGTTCTTGGCAACCATTACCCAGTTATTAGCAATAGTTAGTCAAAATACTATCACACATATATAACTGTGGTATCTACAAGGCTAAAATAATAGCTAAAAAGCATGCACTTAAAATTCACTATCTGACAATTTACAGATACATATGAATGTTTGCTTCTGTGACTTCCTTCACAAGAGAAAAAAAAAAGCAACAACTCTAATGCTTCAAAGTGGTCTAACCAGATGTTAAATGGGGAGGTAGTGGAGTCACCATCCCTGGAGGTGTTCAAGAAAAGGCTGGATGTGCCGTGGTCTGGTTGACTGGATAGGGCTGGGTGCTAGGTTGGACTGGATGATCTTGGAGGTCTCTTGCAACCTGGTTGATTCTATTCTATTCTATTCTATTCCATTCTATTCTATTCTATTCTATTATAAAGATCTTCATTCTAACCACTAAAAAAAAAAAAAACCAAACAAAAACCACAAAAAAAACCCCAAACCAACCAACCAGAAAACCAACAAGCCCACAAACAAAATCACAGTATCACCAAGGTTGGAAGAGACCTCGAGGATCATTAAGTCCAAAAAATAAAAGAATAACCCAAACAAACAAAAAAAAACCCCACTTCATTAATATTTCCATATAGTCTATAGTCTAAAACTACCAACAACTTCCCTTTCTTTCCCAGGGAAAGAATTCTGTTTAACATCATAGGTCAATCAAGTGCTTCAGTCTCAGGAGAAAGTGAAAGAAATCGCTCGAAAACGGCTGGGAAAAAAAAAAATAATCTTCGTTCCAGAAGGAGTTTAGAAAAGGTGGACTCAAGGTCAGAAAAGTGCTAAATGCTGTTCCTGACTCTCGCCAATCCCTTGGTGATCCAGTTCATACAGCAAGTTGATTAGGACAAGCAGAGCTGACTGCCTTAAAGATGCCTTGTAGTTGACCACGGTGCATCTGTTCAGCTTGTAAAAATAAGATATATTTTAGGCAAAGCCAAAGCATCCTTGTTTACACATCTTAGAAAAGGAAGAACAGATGCTCCATGCCTTAAAAGACATAAACACATATGCTGTGATATAAGTCATAAAGAGGCTTAAACACCTATTTTTCAAAGTCATTCTCAATCTCCCCTAAAGATCTGAAGAGCTGTGCATCTTTTATGTCTAATCGAAGCAGGAAGCAGCCTTTATATCATAAAACTCTTTCAGAACAGAACATAATCAGACAATGAAAAACAACATTTCCAAGTTGTATTTGTCCTGAAGCCTAAGTTCATAAAGCACAACGATCAAAATAATGAATGTCATAGTGTTTTGGAGGTGACTATCTAAAGAACAAATACTGCTATTGTCAGGGAGGGAAATGAATTGTTGCGAGGTGATATTTTCCAAGATTAATATTGTTTATTAATTTTGCTATTCAGAACTCTCACCAGCCCTGACCACTGATTTTAATAATATTTTGGTTCTTGGATGGTCATGGAAACATTCTATAGATAATCTCTAGATCTGGTAATAACCAGCAAAATATATAAACATTAATTGAACAGGAAGAGAAGGTTCCCACCGTCAAACGCCGTTTGCCCAGTAGCTGGGCTCAAGCTCTTTCTGGTCTTTGGCAGAGGCAGTAGAGAATTACAAAGAGGCATTTAAGCATTTACTCACAGATTATTATAATTACCCTTGCAGGGGCTAGCCACAGTCCAGACAGTGCCCAAATGCTTTCAGGGGACTCAGTCTTGTAGGATGTTGAGGCTTGAATCTTCCCAGCTTCTGGGGAAAGGACACAGACAACCTCTGACCTTGTCTCCTGGCTTCTTCTAGAATAGAATAGAATCAACCAGGTTGGAAGAGACCTCCAAGATCAGCATTCATATGTGTGTAGCTTTCAACAATAATTCAGAGATTTTTGCCACTAATAACTCCAGAATTATTCCATGGTAAAGTTTCAAAATAAAAGAATTCAGATCCAATAAAATGATATTTTTTTACCAATATTGCACGGGCACAAAGAAATTTATGGTTTAGCCAACTGGAGCCACTGCAATTTATCACAATGAAAACAGGGTGTTTGATCAAAGTAATAAATTAACACCACTGCATTTTATAATTACCAATTTGAATTCAATGGTAATTAAGTCAAATTATTTAACCACAAGTGTCTGACAAAGAACAAATTTCCATTTCAAGTAAATTCTGTGGTTGACATAGGGTAAAAATAATACAGCAGAGATATCATCACATTGGGTGAATGAGCAAAACAGAATATGGGCTTGAAAACCAAATTCATTTTAGTAACTTCATCAGAATTGCACAGAAAGCCTTACTTTAACCCAAACATGAAAGGTATCTTGATGATTGCCCTTTTAGCAGTATTGAAAATCACTTCAACAGGACCGTAGAAGTTTGAGGAATACCTCCAGAAGACCTGTACCTGTGCAAACCTCATCTTTCCATGCTCAGCTAAAGCAAATCTGTATTTCTACAGACTTTCTATGTTATAACATTTTGAAGGCAACAAATTCCCTGTAAACTTCAACATTTGTATGGATTTCTTCTCAAAATAGCGGTTGAATGCATGAATTACTTGATGGAATTCCATGACTGCTTCTCCAGAAGATCAGTCTGGATGACCATAATTGTCCCTGTTGGTCTTAAAATGCATGAGTCAATTAATATATAAATCTGATATAATTCAGAGGCTTGTTTTCTTGGATACACATGAAATTAAATATAAATGGCTAAGCTTTAATTGTTTTAACATCTGATATTTGTCAAGCAAATTACTTCTAAATCAAACCGTGACTTTCCATCCTGGTGAAAACATTTAATTACACTAACTACTAGTGAAATTAGTTCAGTCTGGTCTCAGATGCTTTTGGTTAGTGTTAAATACTGACATGTCTATTTATCATTCCTCCAGGTACTAGTGCTCTGAAACATTTCCCAGTTTCACCAAGGCAAGTGGTCATTGTGACGGTTTGGCTCTTCCCCGCCCCCCACACTTTTAGACATCACCCAGACTAGACTCAGCCTGCTCTGGAAATTTGAATGAAGCTTATATTTACAGCTGGCACAATTTACAAGCAGATATTTACAGTAGATACAGATATATATACAGAAATATACAAGGTAAAAAGGTAATACAGACACAACTCCCCTCCCAGAAACCTAAGTCCCCAGGAGGGGCTCTCAACCACCCCTCACCTTCCCCCTACCCCTCTCAACCTTACCCCAGTCCCAAGGAAGAATGGAGGTTCGGCCAAGAGGATTAAGAAGCAAAGGTGAAATCAGCCAAAGCAAATGGAGGGTGAGGTTAGAAAGCAAGATGGAGTTCAGCCAGCAGCCCCAGAGCTCCGCAGCAGAGCAAAAGCTCCCAGCAAAGACAGCAAGCAAGTGACCTAATCTTTGTTTTGTCTTTCCTTTGTACACATCTCAGCAAGACTGTGAGCAAAGTAGACCTCACCATTGTTTTCATTTCTCAGCCTATCATCTAGTTCTTCTCACCAAAACATGCTAGCTAGGCTCAAACTAGCACAGTCATGCATTCACCTGCAAAAGAGGCAACAAAAGCAACCACCCGTGATTGCGATTGTGATCTAGTGTTTCCAAGCAGCTGAAAAGTAAAGAAAACCATTCTTATGAAGGCAAAATCTTTTCAGAGGAGTTAAACCCACAGATTTTTCTGTAAGAATCATAGAATCATAAAACTGTTAAGATTGGAAGAGGCCTTTGAGATGATCAGGTCCATCCACTCACCTAGAGCTCGCAATGCTACCACTACTCCTAAGCTACTACCACAAAACCACATCCATAAGCACCATATCCATGCCTAAGCTTGCAAACATTTTGTAAAGACCCTCAAAACAATCACTTGAGGTCAATAAAACACAGGAGTGGCAAGATACTTGCAAAGCTAGCTCTTCTGTTCCAAGTAATAACGTCATAGAATTGTAAAATGGGTTGGGTTGGAAGAAAACTCTAAATGTCATCTACTTCACCCTCCTTGCAGTGAGAAGGGACATCTACAACTAGAGCAGGTTGCTTAAAGCATCAAACAATACGACCTGGAATTGTTCCAGGGATGGGCCACCTACCACCTCTCTGGGCTCTTTGGACCAGTGTTTCACCAACCTCCCTGTAAAAAATGTCTTCTTTCTAGCTAGTCTAAATCTCCTTCTTTTAGTTTAAAACCATGAAACTTTTTTTTTTAAAGTTGTATTTGACCAAAAGCATTATGAGAAAACTCAATTTAGAATTTTCTGGGTGTATTAAAACATATATGAGGAGAGTGAGAGTCGCACACATGACCTTACCTTGAGAACTTCTCTTTGTGAAGACTTCAACAGAAGCTTTTGCTAACAGCATACATTTTCCTTTTTCTAGGACAATACATATGCAGTTGCAGAAAGGTGTAGTCGAATGCAAAATGCACTTCAGGCTGATAGTTCTGATCTCCTTTAATCTTCCTCTCTTGATTAACAGTAAGGGCTTCCGTGAAGGACAATTGATGTGGTGCAATAGGTCACTTTCCGGTCTCAACCTTGACAGTGTAATCAGATACACGGCATGCTTAATAGAGGTCACTTGATGCAAAGATTAAAATTAACTGGAAGTCAATAAGGGAATAATAAAGGGAAATGATCACCCTGTTGCTCCTACTTTGTAAGAGTAAACCTCAAGATTGCAGGCCAAAAGGAAGAGAACATTTTAGTTGCCAGCAATCCAATAGGTCTTCATAAGCCCTCCAGCAAACAATTTAATGATTTCAGGTACCCTTTAAACTAAGTGGCCAATCACTGGGAAATCCTTTGGTATTCATTGTAATAACATTGATCATGATGAACTCTTTTGGTATTAATGTGGATGTAATATATACCTTTTTAATTATAGAACAAGAAAATCCAATTACCCCTTTGCCTCATCAAAGTTCTTTGCAAGCTGTGACTATTTAAACATACATTATGGAACGTTCAAACCAAAAGAGAGTATTTTTTTTCCAGTGCAAAGCAAGCAACAAATCCTGCCAGATGCTGGCCACACTCAACTCACAAGAATTAAGGAAGAAACTGAATGGACTTAACACCTCTGAGAAAGCCTTTTTCAGGGTCAAGCCTTGCTAGCATGTGGGAAGGAGAAGGACATAGTCATTAGCTTCAGGACGAACCTTATTAAAAAGGCAGAAAGCATTTGTTTATATAAGAGTGGAGTCTTTTATGAACCGTTAACCTGATGAGCAGTTGGAACACAGCTTCCTCTCTAGAAGTGGGATGGAAAAATGATGAAAATATAATCACCTGGACATGAATCTGGGCAATGTCTTTTAGGTGAACCTTCTTTAGCAGGTGGGTTAGACTAGGTGATCTAGAGGTTCCTTCCAGCCCCCATCGTTTTGTGATACTGTGACGAGCTCAGCAAACTCATTTGGTTTTATTCTATGTGCCACAAGCTGAAATCTCAACATTGTTTGACCTGGCTCCAGGAAACAAGTTTCATTGCAGCCTAAGTCATGTGGAAGCGAAGCTCACATCCTCTGATGCCACTGCCTTATTTTGCAGCCAGACAGCCCAGATGAACAAATATATCTTCAGTTTGGGGCTCCCCAGTTTAAGAGGGACAGGGATCTGCTGGAGAGGGTCCAGCAGAGGGCTACGAGGATGATTAGGGGACTGGAGCATGGCTTATGAGGAGAGGCTGAGGGACCTGGGGCTTTTTAGTCTGGGTAAGAGAAGACTGAGAGAGGATTTGATAAATGTTTATAAGTATCTGAGGGCTAGTCAGGAGTTGGGGGACAGGCTCTGCTCACTTGCTCCCTGTGATAGGACAAGGAGCAATGAGTGTAAGTTGCAGCAAAAAAAAGGTTCCGCCTCAACACAAAGGGGAACTTCTTTACTGTGAGGGTCCCAAAGCACTGGAACAAGCTCCCCAGAGAGGTTGTGAAATCTCCTTCTCTGGAAGGAGAGAGACAGGCCTTCTCAAGGCCTGTCTAGATGTGTTCTTCTGTGATCTGTGCTAGTTTGTGTGGTCTTGCTCTGGCCGGGGCTTGGACGTGATGATCTCTTTGGGTCCCTTCCAACCCCTAATATCCTGTGATCCTTGGATGACAGAGCACTGGAGCACACTGCCCAGAGAGGTTGTGGAGTCTCCTTCTCTAGAGTCATTCCAAAGCCAGATGGGCATTGTGACCCTGAGCAGCAAGCTCTGGGTAACCCTCCTTTAGCAAGGGATAAGACTAGATGATCTCCAAAGGTGCCTTCCAGTCCCCACCATGCTGGGATTCTGGGATCTTGCTGGGTTTTTTTTTCACATGGGTAGAGCTGTGCTCCTCACTCACGATGATTGAGAAAGAATTATCTGTAAGGAAAAAAAAATAGTCTTCCCAAGAGATCAAATCCTGCTTTTTTTATTCAGTCCCTACATTGGGAAAACTCTGACAAGCTCTATTTAGAGTTCAAAATGTAACTATTAGGAGACAAACTGAAAAAAAAAATAAGTTCTGGAATTCAGTTGTCCCTCTTGAGTTGATCCTCTGCTGTAAATCAAACTGGCTTCAGAAATGTTTAATTGCACCTGATGAGTCAGGTTCCCATATGCAGTGGGAGTCAACCTTTTTGAAGGATGAGATCAGCTCGTGCCTGACGATGACACTTCATTAGTTAATCAAAAACGGGGAGGAATGCTCAAAATCTTTTATTGTTGTCCCTTCAGCCAAGCAAACCTCACAGCAGAAATTTAATTTCTTTTTATTTTTCTTGGCCACCCTGTTAGTTCAGTCCCATAAAAGCAATATTGGCCAGAACTGCTCCAGCAGAACTTCATAACGTCACCACAAACACAAAATATTGCAGAATCCTGCTATTGAAGGGAATCTATTAGGTATTTTCTCTTGTTCTTGTTGAAAACTACCACCAAAATCACACACAAAAGAAAATTTTAATGACACCTCCAGTAGATTAATCTAGGCATAGTTGTCCCAGATGGCAAGCTATAAGGGAGGTAGCGTGGCACACTGCTTGCAGGTAGGTATAGTGTCTGACAAGGGATCAGGGGAGTTATGTACTGCTACAATATATAAATATACTTAAACAATAGATGCTTTTTTTTACAGCAAAATGGCACTGTAATCACGTCAGGCTGCAATCTGTAAGATGTCGCTGAACATTTACAAGATAATTGCTGGGCTTCTACAGCTCCATTGCAACCAGAACCTGTTAATCTCCAAAGTCACATTCCCAAAGAACAATGCCAAATTTTCCCAATGTTTTACTGCTAGGTGAGGCAGGATGGGATAAACACAGATCTTTTTCACCGCGTTAAAAATCGCTCTCCCTTTAAAAGCCGCAATATAAAAACTCCCCTTCTTAAACATTATTTGAACAGAGCCTCATTACTCACAGCCCAAAGAAGTTCATTAGGAGAAGATCACTTTGGAAAGCATTCAACTAACTAGCCTTTCTTCTCAGCAGTGAATTACATTAGCTACTTCCTAGTTATTTAAATCTTGAAATAAAAGATGTAAACGCTACAGTGACATCTTAAGATCATTGCTAAGGCAGGTCTTGCATGCACACACACACACAAAAAGAATGCCCAGCTGGTCCGGAGATAAAACAGATTGATAATTAGTTGCAAAATGTAACATTTCATCAGGAATATTTTGAATAATCCAATTTATCTTTGTCAGATATGCGGCACATATTTTTTTTTTTCCCCTTTTCCTTTGGAGGCTCTTTGTTCTTTAACATAATATTCTAATTTCAGCCTCCTAATTAAAGCACCCGTCGGTCCGACCTGCCTTGATGTCATGCCGTGGATGGGAGGCTGACGGCTCAGCGCCGAGATAAGGTGCCTGCCCTAAGCCACACGCCACCACTAACTACCACGGCGCCTGCTGCCTCCCACCATCCTACTGAGGCTGCAACTGGTTTGATACAGGGGAGATCAAAGCCAGACGGTTTGAAGGGAGGAGGGCCTGACTCTGCCGGCTGGTCTGTGCAAGAGGGGCCAGCGTTCAGCAGCTGGGACTGTGTTGCTGTGCACTCGCAAAGCAGCCCAAGAACGTGGGCTCCCACAGCTCAGATCTCTCATTAGTTGGTAAAAATGGCTTGTCCCACCTCACTGTCCCAGCCAGCTACCATAGACATCTTGTATTCACTTCCTACTTTTCATAGATTCACTGAATGGTTTGGGGTTGGAAGGGACCTCAAAGAGCATCTAGTTCCAACCCCACTGCCATGGACAGGGACACCTTCCACCAGACTCCAGCTTAGTTCCCACACCCATCTTGTACCCACTTCCTGCTTTTCATAGATTCATTGAATGGTTTGGGGTTGGAAGGGACCTCAAAGAGCATCTAGTTCCAACCCCACTGCCATGGACAGGGACACCTTCCACCAGGCTCCAGCCTAGCTCCCACACCCATCTTGTACCCACTTCCTGCTTTTCATAGATTCATTGAATGGTTAGGCGCTGGAAAGCCCACCCCATGTGCTTTAAATTTTCCATCATATTGTTGGCTATAACAGACTGGTTTGAGTTGGAAGGAACCTTAAAGATCATCTAATTCCAACATCCTGCCATAAGCAGCAACACTTCTTGCTAGTCCAAGTTGCTCATGGCTCCATTCAGCCTGGCTTTGAACACTTGCCGTTTTGGAGCCTTCCCAACATCTCAAAGCTGGTGCAGGTCTTCTTATAAGAAGGATTCTCTTCTAAATGGCATCATTTCCATGGGGATTAAAAAAAAAAAAAACACAAAAAAATAACATAGATGGCTTCACATTCTTGCCTAGACAGCTGTAGTAACAGTTCAGATGACAGGGAGGTATTTTAAATTTGATAACTCTATGCTCATAACTATTTCATAACTATGGAGGCAGGGGATTAACGTGGCTGAGTCAGGAAATCATAGAATCAACCAGGTTGGAAGAGATCTCCAAGATCATGCAGTCCAACCTAGCACACAGCCCTAGCCAGTCAACTAGACCATGGCACTAAGTGCCTCATCCAGTTTATTTCATTCTCCTGGAACCCCTGCCCCCAAAACTATATACAAAAATTAGTTTAGTTTATTAGCAGACTCAGTTTGGTAGGGACTATCTTACAAAAGGATACTATAGATAAATTTGGCTATGTAGGAAGTCAGGAAATGGAAGAGGCTAAGCTATAAACACAGCTTTAACCCACGATCGGTCAGGCTGAGCAGAAGACTAAGAGAAAAACTACTCACGGATGTGAGCTAGGCACTCGGCAAAGATCCTGAATTCCTCTGCAGGGGCAGCCTGTGACATCACCGGCAATATCCAATAATAGAGATCTGCGCCACAGAAGTCTGAGATGAGTCACAGAGCCGCCAAAATCAGACGTGTCTTGAGCACTTCTTCCCGAGTGGGACGGTCATGGGACGATGCTGCCCTCACAATGACAGGGGAGAGCCAAAAACTGCTAGGGTCTCCAGTCTGGGAGGCAGTCAGCAATTAGCTATTGATAGGGTCTGAGAGAGGGCAGTCCAGGTGCTGCTGGATGTCTCTCCCAAAAGACCCAAGGCTTGCTAAGCCTGCTGGCTTGCACAGAGAGTGCAAAGTGGGGAGAGTCGTCCAAAGCAGGGCCAGGATGAAACCACAAGCTGTAGAAAGGTAGGAGCCTTCCAAAAGTGGGGATGGTCCAGTCATGGCAGGAGTTTGTCCTTTGCAGTGGCAGGAGACGCTCCAGATGGGAAGAGCCATCCAAAAGCAGGGACGGTCCAGTCATGGCAGGAGTTTGTCCTTCGCAGTGGCAGGAGACTCTCCAGATGGGAACCATCAAGGTGGGAAGAACCCCAAGGTGGGAAGAGCCCCAAAGTGGGAAGCCTTGTTCTGTTTATCTCGTTCTCCTAGACAAAGTGTTCATTTACTAGGTGTGAAAACACAGCCAATCACCAGCTCGATTTCATCATGGGCATCTACACAGGTCACCCACGTGCAGTAAGGACACTTTGCTTAGGGTAGAATAGAATAGAATCAACCAGGTTGGAAGAGACCTCCAAGATCATCCAGGCCAACCTAGCACCCAGCCCTAGCCAGTCAGCTAGACCATGGCACTAAGTGCCTCATCCAGGCTTTTCTTGAACAACCCCAGGGACAGTGACTCCACCACCTCCCTGGGCAGCCCATTCCAATGCCAATCACTCTCTCTGTGAAGAACTTCCTCCTAACATCCAGCCTAGACTTCCCCCAGCACAACTTGAGGCCGTGTCCCTTGAGGCTTGCTGCCCACAGAGCAGGGTGGGGAGGGGAAACATGTTTTGGGCCTTTTCTCTCCCATTCAAACCACAGAGTAAGAGGAATTCAGAGTACCCAGGACACTATATACTCAGATTTTTCAAAACAAAACACCCCAAACATAAACCTGCACATTTTAAATAAGCACTTCTTTGCATGCAAATATTTTGCCTTTCCTAATTGCAGTTGATACTTGTGAATAAAAAAAACCAATGAAAAATTACCAAAGAAAAAAATAATTGAGGGACCTAAAGTTCTGTGCTGGTTCTTTGCCAAACTATCTTCAATAAGAGATGGAAGTCATGTAGCCTTATCAGACTGCACCTCTGATATGATAATGATATCTGTACCGCCCAGAAAGTAGGTCAGAGTAATTCTTCATAGCAGTTTTTGTAACCTACTCAGGGACTACAAGGCCAGCTATTTTAAAGATAATTCAGAATTCCTTTAATAAGATTTTATTGGATTCAGATAATTGATCCGATTATTGAAACCCAGGGAAAGTGCTATTGACCTGAATATATACATCAGTAATTCTCTTTTTAACATGAATTTAGGTCATTGCAAACTTATTGTCTCTGCTTAATGTCAGGCAAGGTGCACACCACAGGCCTGGTAAGCATTTGTGGGCCCCAGACTCATGTACCTCGTGCTCTGCCTTTACACACTTTCCAAACTACTGATCAGCTCCTTCCTCCTATTGGGAAATTTGCAGCTTGAGTAGCAGAATCACACAGAATCCCAGCACAGTAGAAGTTGGAAGGCACCTCTGAAGGTCATCCAGTTCAATCCCCTTGCCAAAGCAATTTCACTTAAAGAAGGTTAGTCTCTGGGCAGGCTGTTCCAGTGCTCAATCACTCTTAAATTAAAGTTCCTTCTCATGTTTAGATGAAAGTTCTTATGTTCAATTTTGTGCCTGAGTCAAGCACACTGAGACTGGTTTCACCTGGACACGGAGAATCATGTCTTCTCCTTCCTTTACTTACCCACCAAACCGAAGTGTGCACCAGGTGGAGCGAGGGTGCTTCCCCCCTGCAGTGCTAATTCCAGCTCCGGAGTCCTCAACGCAGGAGAGACATGGATCTGTTGAAACAGGATCAGAGGAGATCACAGCAGCGACGGGAGGGCTGGAAGCCCTCTGCTGTGAGGCCAGGCTGAGATAGTTGGGGGTGTTCAGCCTGGAGAAGAGAAGGCTCTGAGAAGACTTTCCTATAGCCCTTCAGCATTTAATAGGGCAAATAAGAAAGATGAGGCCAATGCTTCTAGCCAAGTCTGTTGTGACAGGACAAGTGGGGTGGTTTTACACTAAAAGAGGGGAGATTTAGACTTATCTAGAAGGACGACATTTTTTACATTGAGGGTGGTAAGACACTCAAACACGTTGCTCACAGAAGCTGGGGAAGGCATCTCTCTGAATGTTCAAAGCCAGGCTAGACAGGGCTTTGAGTAACATGGTCCAGTGGAAGATGTCCCTGTTCATGGCAGGGTATTGGACTAGATGATCTAAAAGGTCACTTCCGACCCAAGCCCTTCTTTCATTCCATAATGTAAAATTATTTCTGTAGAACCTAGCCCAACAGTCCCTCCTAAACTTCTCTCAGAGAAGGAAAATCACAGCTTGAAAGTCATTTCTCCTTACATCTCATATTCCTTCTTTCTGTTACCTGCCTTGCTGCACAATCTGCTACAGTGTGGTTGAAAGGATGCATCAACTCTACCACATGGTCCTTTTGCAGGCTCAGCAGATGTTCCTATGAGATGATGGGGGCATTTCAAATCAGGTGTTCCATCATGATCCTTCCTGTCCAGGTGGGTGGGAAAGCTCTGGTTGTCCTCCTTTTCCCCATCTACTTGATGCTATGAGGCCTCACACATGCCTCCTTCCTAGGAGGGAAAACAAAAAGTGCCATTACTCCACTCCTTGCAGTTTATCAAGCCTCAGCTGAGGGTGGCCAGGCTGCTCTGATTGCTTGGGTATGCCCCGCCAGCTGGGCTATTGCTCACCCTATTTCCTTGCTTTAATGCAATGCACTTGATTAGATCTCACACCCCAGAGATGGGCATGATAGAAATACACACGGAGACAGAAAGCTGGAGCAGTCTCATTCCCACTGGTCATATGTAATGTTACTGAAATTATTTGTACAGCCATGGTGTGGACCTACCTCTATCATCCTGCATCAGTTCCTGATGACTGACCTTCCACAGAAGCTGCATGTTGCATTCAGGAGGAGTTAGCAGGAGAGAAAAGCAAAGAAACATGATTTTGTTATTTTATGTCACACTTCTCAGCTGTGCAGCTCTCAAAACAAAACTTTTTCTTGACCTTAATAGCTCCACTTTTGGCTATGCAGAGTAGCTTTTCTTTTTACTTGGATTTTGCTTTTTCACAAGTATCTTTGTCTTTCTTTGTATAAACTCCAAGTCCTCCTCTTGCTACTGTAAGCATTTTTTTTTCAGACACTTTCTGTCCTGAAGCAAAATACTTTCTCCAAACACCACTGTTCCAGCCCTTCAGCAGATCCAAGTTGGTGGCTGTGCTGTTCTTTCTTCTTCAACTACCCTCTTTGAATTACTTGAAACTCTGACGCAGCAGGAAGGACTTACCTACATCAGAATCCACACCAAGCCTTGAATCACAGAACCCCAGCATAGTGGGCATTGGAAGGGATCTCCAGAGATCATCTAGTCCAACACCCCTGCCAATGCAGAGTAGGCTTCCCAGGATCACAGGTGTGTTTGGAATCTCTCCAGAGCAGGAGACTCCACAATCTCTCTAGACAGCCTGGAACCTTCAAAATAGGGCTCTGGAACCTTCAAAATAAAGAAGTGTTTTTTCCTCATTAGCATTAAGTATTTAATGATTACCAAGTTCAAAGTAAAGGCATCTATCAGGTCTTACACTGCAAACCGTTGCATGACACTCTTCAAAGCATGGTCCTTTCAACAATCTCTCAGATTGTTCAGGAGCTTCTCTTTTAAGATGAATTCAGTGGTGGTGGTAGAAGAAATCTGCATGGGATTGAGCAGGAGCTGACAGGTCCATCCATGAAACAGACTAGGTGGTGACTGGCAGCTGCTGAGCTCATAGCCTTGAAGATCCACCTAATCCCTACTCTAGTTCCTGATAATCAACCTACTCAGTGGTCAGATTCACTGATCTTAAAGGTCTTTTCCAACCAAAATGATTCTGTGATTCTATTTTGCTGCGATTTTCTGTGATTTGTTTTCCCCCTTTGTTGCTCATTTTTATTTCTCTTTGTGTTGTTGTGGAATTCCATGTTCTAATTATGTAAATAAACAGCCAGAAACTAAACCAAATCTCCGTGAGTCCTGAGAGGTTTCCTTTCCCTGCAGACACACTGTCCATTTTCAGGTTCCCACTATTTTTACTTTCTCCTTCTTTTTTTTTTTTCTCTTTTCTTCCTTTTTGTGCTGCCCAGAGGGGAGAATTTGTCACTAAGCAAGAGCAAGTCCCTCAAACTTCTAAGAAAATCATAAACAGACTGCAGTCCCTTATGAAAGCCAGGAAAACAAATGTGTGAAAGGCAAAATCAACTATCTTTAATTTATTTATCATTGAAAAGCTAATTACATTCCTTCTCAGAAGCATCAAAAAGCCTCAAAGTGTTGCAAAACACACGAGCATTTAGGTCATCCCCTGGGATTATTCCAGCTGGCTTCTGCTACTCTCTATCTGATCCTGAAGGAGATGGCTCAGGAGGCTTCATCCCCTCCAAAAGTCTCCACCTGGAGTGCAGCTCCTCATTCCCATTAGGCTAGGGAGTGGTAGAGGCTGTGTTCCTCACTAAGTTCCCATTAAAACTGTTTTATTTATCCTATCTTCTCCCCATGACACTGTTAGGTTAGATGTTGTGATGGTTTGGGTGTTCCCTGTCACACCCCCCCACTTTGGAAATCACCCAGACTAGACTTAGCCAGCTCTGGAAATTGGAGGAAGCTTAAATTTACAGCTTAGCACAATATACAAGCAGATATTTACAGTATATACAGAAATAGACAAGGTAAAAGGTAACACAGAAACACAACAGCCCTCCCAGAACCCTGATCCCCAGGAGGGGCTCCCAACCACCCCTTCACCTTCTCCCTACCCCTCTCAACCTTACCCCAGTCCCAAGGAAGAATGGAGGGTCGGCCAGAGGGTTAGGAAGCAAAGTAGATCAGTCAGAGAAATGGAGAGTGAGGTTAGAGAGAAAGATGCAGCTCAGAGCTCCCCAGCGGGAGAAGTAGGACTCCCTTTATCTATGTTTGGATTCTTGTTCTTATACCTCTCAGCAAGCCAATGAGTGAGGTAGACATCAGCCTTGTTTCCCTTTCACAGCCTATAATCTAGTTCTTCTCACCAAAACATTCTAGCTAGGCTCAAACTAGCACAGATGTGAAAAAAAGTCTTCAACATCATGAGGAAGTCTGAGATTTTTTTCCAAGCCCCTTAAAGAATCCAATCTGCCCTTAGAGTGGTCCTGTAGTACTCAACAGGTGCAGCTCTCAGAATTACCTAAATAAAACCAGTCAGTTGCTTAGAAGAAGAGGAGAACATAAATGATAATGTTACCTGGGTTTTTTTATAAAAAAAAAAAAAAAAAAAACCAAAACAACAAATTTCTACAGCAAGATAAAACCCTCGATTAAATTTTACAGCCTGGTATAAAAAGTGCTGTATAAAGGTTGTTATTTTCCATTAACAGTAAGGTTTTCCTTTAAGGCTCTCAGGTAGCTCAGCAGGATTTTTCTCAACCCTGATTTAAGACAGTCAGACCTGAGAATGAACCAGAAAGGTGAATTTTCCTGAGAATCAAGTGAAAGCTCATAGAGTCTTAGAATTATTCTGTCTGGAGAGACCTTAAAGATCATCAAGTCCAACCATTAACCCAACACTATCAGGTCACCATTAAACCGTATCTACACAGCTTCTAAATCCCTCCAGAGATACTGACTCTACCAGGTCAGAAAAGCATTCATAGAATGATTTAGGTTGGAAAAGTTCTTCAAGATCATCAAGTCCCACTATTAACCCCACTTTACCAATCCCACCACCAAGCCATATCCCCATGCACCACATCTACAAGCTTTTTTTATAACCCTTCCAGGGATGGGGACCCCAACATCTCCCTCTGCAGCCTGTTCCAATGCCTGACCACTCTTTCAGTATAGAATTTTTCTAATACTTAATCTAAACCTCCCCTGGCACAATCTGGAGCCATTTCCTCAAATGAAAGAAATTTCTTCTACAGATGGAAATGTAATGAGTGGTACCTTCTACTTATTCAACTGGGCAGAAAGCTATGGAGATTTTGGGGAGCACTACAAATTTATGGACCTTTTTCTTCTTTGCAGTTTGGTAGTGATTAAATGTTACAGTTATGCTAAGCCAAACTGATATCTAATCATATTAACAGACTGCTCAGGGAAGTGGTGAAGTACCCATCCCTTTGGATGAGACATTGTTCAGTGGTGACCTGGCAGGGGTGGGTTAATGGCTGTATTCAGTGGTCTTAAAGGTCTTTCCCAATCAAAACAATTTTATGGTTCTAAAACTAGTATGGAAATCCTAAGGTTTTTTGTTTAATTTACGCATTATTTTGCTGTAGACTCACAAGAAATGCATCTATAAATCTCTACATCAGAAATTTGAGGGTTGGCTTTCCTTTTGTTGAACTTCTCCAGTGAGATAATTGCAGGTACAGTTAGTTTGTGTATAATCGATATCCTTCTGCCAGTGCTAACAGTACATGTGATAACATGAAGATGGTCACAGAATCATAGAATCAACCAGATTGGAAGAGACCTCCAAGATCATCCAGTCCAACCTAGCACCCAGCCCTAGCCAGTCAACTAGACCATGGCAGTAAGTGCCTCATCCAGGCTTATCCTGAACACCTCCAGGGATGGTGACTCCACCACCTCCCTGGGCAGCCCATTCCAATGGCAAATCACTGTGAAGAACTTCCTCCTAACATCCAGCCTAGACTTCCCTTGGCACAACTTGAGACTGTGTCCCCTTGTTCTGCTGCTGGTTGCCTGGGAGAAGAGACCAACCCCCACTTGGCTACAACCTCCCTCACCAAAACAAATTACTGACACTATTCACCATTTCTGAAGGCCTGCTGTTCTGGGTTGTTTTTTTTCTCCCAACCAAAGGTAAGTAAGGAGTATGTTCTTTGTAAGCACAGTCATAAGGGGAGTTCCAGATGATCTGTGTATAACTCATCACAGGTTAACGTTGGATGGGCTACAACCCCTTAAGTAAACTCTAAATGGTGGAGAACTCAGCTCACACTGAAACACGAAGTTGAGAATGTAAATTAACAAAGTAAACGTGTGAGTAGAGGGAAATAGCTCTTTTTCACCAGGCAGAAGCCATCCCCTTCTCACTGGCTGAATAATTATGTCATTACCAGTCTGAAACCTGTGAAGACGATTAGGGAGGTGGAGCACCTGCCCTATAAGGAGAGGCTGAGGGACCTGGGGCTTTTTGGTCTTGTGAAGAGAAGACTTAGAGGGGATCTAATGAATGTGTATAAACATATGAGGGCAGGGTGTCAAGAGGGAGGGGAGAGGCTCTTCTAAGTTGTGCCCTGTGATAGAATAAGCAGCAGTGGATGAGGAGAACTTCTTTACTGTGAGGGTCACAGAGCACTGGAACAGACTCCCCAGGGAGGTTGTGGAGTCTCCTGCTTTGGAGACTTTCAAGACCCATCTGGATGCATTCTTGTGCAACCTGCACTAGATTTTATGATCTTGCTCTGGCAGGGGGTTTGGACGCAGTAAGTCCAGAGGTCTCTTCCAACCCCAAACATCCTGTGATCCTGTGATTTCAGTAAATTCTCAGAGCACAAATACAAGATGCCCTTAAAAAAAAACAAAACATCCATACCTTTGGAACAGATCAACAATAACCTTTTAAAAACCTTTAATTTTTTTTTTTCATAGGAAAGGAGTTTCATAGATTCATAGAATTGTTTGGGTTGGAAGAGACCTTAAAGATGATCTAGTTATAATGCCCCCACCATGGGCAGGGACACCTTCCACTTCATCATGTTCCTCAAGGCCCCATTCAACCCAGCCTTGAACACTTGGGGGAAGTGGTAGTCAAAACTTTCCTGAGCAAGCTCTGCCAGTATCTCAATGCACTCACTGTAAATAATTTCTTCCTAATATCCAGTCTAAATCTCTCTCTCTCTTCCAGGTCAAAACTGTTCCCTCTCGTTCTACCACAACAAGTCCTTGTAGAAAGTCCCCTCCCCGCTTGTAGGCCTCCTTTCAGGTACTAGAAGGCCTTTATGAAGTCTCCCTGTAGCCTTTTACAGCCTGAACTGCCCAAGCTCTCTCAGCCTGTCCCCATAGGAGAGATGCTCCAGCCCTCTGATCATCTTTGTGTCTTCCTTTGGACCTGCTACATCAGCTTGATGACCTTCTTTTGTTGAGGGCCCCAGAACTGGACACAACATCTACTCCACTAAATGTTTCAGCTACATCACTAAAATCCATTTTAATTCTTCTATTTAAGATACAGGGAAACAAATACTATTTATGCCAAAGAGAGACAAGGTATACACCATGACACACTAAACTTGGTGCCTTGAGTCAGTCACAAAGCAAAGCCAAGTGAAAGTCAGTGTGAAAAGGAAAGAAGACAAAAAAAAAAAGTAGGAAAGAAAACAACAGCTAAATTAAAGAACCCCTTTTCTCCAGCAGTTTGGTCAGCAGCTCTGCCTGTCATCAGGGGATAAAAGCAATTTGTAGAGGCTGTGGACAGCTACTGAAGTGCCAGCTCTGAATAGCTTAATTGGGGAAGTGTGTTAGAAGTTGAAGGAGCAGAGTCACATGAAGCTCAAGGTACACGTGCAGGCACATGTGTCCATATGTGCACAACTGTCCTTGTGTATGTGGTCCTTGAGGAAGGCTCTCAGTTTGAACTCCTGGAGTCTGCACTCATGATACACCTGTCTTAGCTCACAGAATCACAGCCTGGTTTGGGTTAGAAAGGACCTTTATAAGTCTCCTAGCCCAACACCCCTGCAGTCAGCAGCGACATCTGCAGCTACAGCAGGTTGCTCAGAGCCCCAAACCACCTGACCTGGAATAGTTCTAGGGATGGAGCATCTAACACTTCTCTGGGCAACCTGGGCCAATATGTTACCACTCTCAGCCTAAAACATTTCTTCTTTACATCTAGTCTACATCTACCCCGAATGAAGCTCTCAAGCACTGCTGTTGCCTGATTTGCAGAACTTGCTTAAATGAAAGAAAAACAATGATCATAGAGACATAGAACCATTTACAGTAGAAAACACCTTTAAGATCATCAAGTCCATCAAGTCAGGATGACTGAGAGGTCACCACTGAACCATGTCCCTCAGCACCACATCTATATGGGCTTGAAACCCCTCGAGGGATGGGGAGTCCATCACTGCCATGGATAGCCTGGTCCAGGGCCTGACAGCCCTTTTGGGGAAGAAATTGTTTCTAATGTCCAAACTAAACCTCTTCTGGCACAACTTGAGGCCATTTCCTCTTGTCCTATCACTTGTTACCTAGGAAAAGAAACCAACCCCCACCACACTGTAAGAAATTATGTAAAGCTAAAATTTATTTTTTCTACAGAGCTGGGCATGGTTTTCTCCATAGAGGATGGTAGTAGTGGAGATGAGAGGGCTGGTGGTAGCAATACATCCAGTTCTGACAACAAGTTCCAAAAGCCTTGGAAAAGGGTCAAGAACTACTGCAAAGGGATGATGCAACCCTGTTAAACACCTTCCTCAGTCCCAGCAGGAAGTGGACAATGAGATAACACAGCCCTTAGCTTTAACTCTAATGCAAAATCCATTCTGAATCTTTGCTCATTTTTAAACCCTCCAAATTCCTCAAACTCTTGGGGCAATGAATCCCACATCCCACCTGCAAAA
The DNA here is from genome assembly GCA_013400475.1 of Tricholaema leucomelas. Taxonomy (NCBI): domain Eukaryota; kingdom Metazoa; phylum Chordata; class Aves; order Piciformes; family Lybiidae; genus Tricholaema lacrymosa; species Tricholaema leucomelas. The sequence goes on along the minus strand of WAAF01003199.1, from coordinate 274,933 downwards.
GGTTTGTCTGTTGTCATCAGCAAGAGATGAGGTCTCTCCTGTGTCCTTTGTTTGTTCCTGTACTCCTGTACCAGCAGAAAAAGGAAGGGGGCAGGGAGAGAAGGGGTAAAGGTGCCCTCAACAATTTCCATTGCGCTACTCTTCAGTTGATTCCTCTTCATCATTTTCATTCTTGTTAGCCACAAAATTCATCTTGCAACCTTGACAAGCTTTTGTCACACAGAAATCTTAGTCCTCTGTCTAATCATTCCCATCAACCATCTATGAACTTTTTATACTTCAGCTGTACCTTTTTTGAAATGGAAATGAATACAACGTTCAAGGCAAAGACACATCACCCCTTTATGTAACAGCATTCAAATACTTCAGTGCTATTTTCTCTCCCAGATTTGCATACATCCTATGCTGTGGCTTGCTTTTTATTGGTGGTACTGCATAGGGAAAATGGTTTAGATGAAAGGAGCATGATGTGATGCCCTTAAGTTTGACTTAGTGGAGAGAACCACAGAATGGCTTGAATTGGGAAGAACCTTAATGATCATGTAATTCCAGCCTCCCTGCTATGGACAAGGACACCTGCCATCAGACCAGGTGGCCTTGAGAGAGTGATTTGCCATTGGAATGGGCTGCCCAGGGAGGTAGTGGAGTCACCATCCCTGGAGGTGTTCACAGAAAGACTGGATGAGGCACTTGGTGCTATGGTCTAGTTGACTGGCTAGGGCTGGGTGCTAGGTTGGACTGGATGACCTTGGAGGTCTCTTCCAACCTGGTTGATTCTATTCTATTCTATTCTAGGCTGCTCAAGGCCTCGTCCATCCTGCTCTCAAACAGAGTTTTCACCATTGTTGTTGTACAGTGGCTCATCCATTTTCTCCATACTGTAATTTTGACTCCAAAACTGACACCGATTTGAAGAGTAGGTTGGTAAAATTCTCTGGACGCCTTTCATGTTGGGCTCCAGAAGATACACATATCACACATCCTAGGAGTAAGTTACTCTAAGTACCATCAGCACTCACCTTGATGTCCTTGAGGGATCTGGCCAGTTAAGCACTGGAAGCAACAGCTGTGCTATTTCTTGATTCAAGTAAGCAGCTCCAGGATCCAAATAAACAGCTTGTACTGGGCACTGTAAGAAACCCTTAGTCTTCTCCAAAACATTAACCATCTTGATAATCTTGAAGGACTTTTCCAATCATAGTGATTTTGTGGTAGCAGAAATAACACTTCTCCGCTTGTCGTGTTTGCTCTACCTACATAGAATCATAGAATCATAGAATGGTTTAGGTTGGAAGGGACCTCAGGGATCATCCAGCTCCAACCCCCTGCCATAGGCAGGGACACCTCCCACTAGAGCAGCTTGCTCAAGGCCTCATCCAGCCTGGCCTTAAACGCCTCCAGGAAGGAAGCATCCACAACCTCCCTGGGCAACCTGTGCCAGTGCCTTACCACCCTCACTGTAAAGAACTTCCTCCTAACATCCAGTCTAAATCTCCCCTCTGCCAGTTTAAACCCATTCCCCCTCGTCCTGACATTACCAGACCTTGTCAATAGTCCCTCCCCAGCCTTCCTGTAGGCTCCCTTCAGATACTGGAAAGCCACTCTAAGGTCTCCTCGAAGCCTTCTCTTCTCCAGGCTGCAGAGCCCCAACTCTCTCAGCCTGTCCTCATAGCAGAGCTGCTGCAGCCCTCTGAGCATCTTCGTGGCTCTCCTCTGGACCCGCTCCAGCAGTTCCATGTCCTTCTTGTGTTGGGGGCTCCAGAACTGCACACAGTACTCCAGGTGGGGTCTGAGGAGAGCAGAGTAAAGGGGGAGAATCCCCTCCCTTGCCCTGCTGGCCACACTGCTCTTGATGCAGCCCAGCACAGGGTTGCTGTCTGGGCTGCATGTGCACACTGCCGGCTCATGTTGAGCTTTTCGTCAACCCAGACCCCCAGGTCCTTTTCCTCAGGGCTGCTCTCAGCCATTCACCACCCAGCCTGTATCTGTGCCTGGGATTGCACCGACCCAGGTGCAGGACCTTACACTTGGCCTTGTTAAACGTCATGAGGTTGGCCTGGGCCCACCTCTCTAGCCTGTCCAGGTCCCTCTGGATGGCAGAGATCTGCTTTTGAATGTTTAACAAAGGGACTTGAAAAGCTGTTTCCTGTGAATGGAAGTGATACAATGGTATTATTTTTTCCAAATATTAGAACCTAAATCTTACATCACACTAATCTCCCAGCCACAAAAGTATTTTATAGCTGAAGTGGGTTGCTTTTTTTTACGGGTCAGATGTTCTTGTCCTACTCTACCACAGCTTGTATCCTCCCGATACGACACATGTTTGCTCTCTACTTAATTTTTAATGTATGAATTTGTTTTTATATTAAAATTCAATAAAATTTTAATTATAAACCATAATATATCACACTGAAGTATATATATCTGCAGAGGCACACATCTGTGGTTTTACAACAGATGTGTGTGTATCTCTGCAAATATTTAAGATGCAGATTTTACCACTAAAATCAGCAGATACTCAGCTTGCATACAGATGAAAATTGCAGGTAGGACCGGGTTGGATGCACCTAAATGAGTCCCTGATTTCAGTTAAAGTGGAAAGTTGGTACCTAGATACTGAATATCACCAGGGAACAGGAGGAAAATGCAGAATTAGGGTCACAAGAAGCCTACATAGATGGAGGACAGGGAATCATAGAATTATTTAGGCTACAAAAGACCTTTAGGATCATCAAGCTCAACCATCAACCCAACACTAACCCAACACTGCTATCCCACATTCCTCAGTACCACATTTACAAGGCTTTCCTATCCCTTCAGGGATGGGGACCCTACCACTTTCCTGGGCAGCCTGGTTCAGGGCTTGACCACCCTTTCAGTGAAGGAAGCTTTCCTAACATTCAACTTAAACCTCCCCCTTGCAATCTGAGGCCATTTCCTCTCATTCTGTCATGTGCAGCTTGGCAAAACAGACCAAAATCCATGTCATTTCAGACTCCTTTCAAAGGAGTTGTAGAGACCAATGAAGTCTCCCCTCAGCCTCCTTTTCTATAGGCTGAACAACCCCAATTCCCTCAGCCCCTTCTCACAAGATCTGTTCTCCAAATCCTTCACCAGCTTCTCAGTCCTTCTCTGGACCTAGCTTTTCCACAAATGTGTTCTTCTAGAGCTTAATACTTTGTAGCTAGTTTTAGTGCTGCTCTTTATTGTCAGGGGCATGTTTCATCCTGCCTTTTCTAAACTACACATCTACTGAACCACAATTCTACTCACTGTTCCACCAAACCACAGATCTACTCAGCATTCACTGGCCAGGAAAACATTTTTATGTAGGTATCTCGTATAAAGTGTTCACAGAACGTTTTGTGTGAGTGGCTCTGAACTTACAGAAATTCTCTATTTCCATAGGAGCTGGAAACCAGAATTTATTCTGCTGCCACAGACAGGAATGAGTGCACATATCTGCCATGGCTGTGGTGCTCTAGATGTAATTTCCTGTAAGCTTTTCACAGATGCAAGAGCAGAGTCTAACACACAGTTCAGAAGAAACTGGGCATGAGAGGGATGGACTCACATTAAAAAAGCACAATCAGATATAAAGGCTGCTTCCAACCCTTATTTAAAGTCACATAGATGCACATCATGAGTAGCCCAGTGAAATAATAATGTGATGGGAGAAGTAGGCTCTAAGGAAATCATAGAATGAAACAGGTTGGAAAAGACCTCCAAGATCATCCAGTCCAACCTAGCACCCAGCCCTAGCCAGTCAACCAGACTATGGCACTACATGCCTCATCCAGTCTTTTCCTGAACACCCCTAGGGATGGTGACTCCACCACCTCCCTGGGCAGCCCATTCCAATGCCAATCACTCTCTCTGGCAAGGACTTCCTCCTAACATCCAGCCTAGACTTCCCCTGACACAACTTGAGATTGTGTCCCCTTGTTCTATTGCTGGGATGTAAGTGAGCCTACATCATCACACCAGTCTTCAGGACAGCCATCACCAGCTCCTCAGTCCAAATCACACCCAGGTTTGAGGTCGATAGAAAGCCAGTATTGATTTGGGGATGGAGAGGCCATTTGGAGTTCCATTCTCAGCTCTTTTATCTCTCTTATCTCACAGAGAACATTTGGTTTCTCAGCTTACACTTTCTGTTGAGAATGTGGAATATTTAAATCCTCATCTGAATAATAAATAAAAACAATGCTCATAAATTATCCAGAGAAGACTCCAACATCCCACTACAATTTGCTTCACAGGACCTTGTGCAAGCACAAATGCTTAAGGTGGCACCTTCTACTTTGTTGCACTGAGCATCACCAGCATTTTCTTTAAAGACATATAAAATTCAGGCCCTGAAATGCAGCATATTTTCCTATTCATTGCCCACATCATAAGGTTGACCCACATAATTTTAAGCAAGAAGCTAAAATCTTAACCCAACTCCACAGAGATTACAGGCAATATTGTTTTAACTGTTTGTTGAACTCTTTCCAGGATTATTTGTCCTTCATTTTGGTGGAGAAAAATAAAAGGGGGGGGGGGGGGGGGGGGAAGGGAATAAATAATGATGTCTTTCACCTGGGAGTATGACATTCGAACAATGAGTTTTTTCAGCACCGAAACCTTTGGGTTCTTTTTCAGGAGGGATAAGGGAGAAATGTGAGTCTGAGAGGAAGGTCTGCAGGTTGTCTACATGTTTAAAATATTAATCAGCTGGCAACCTTTCTCCTCTGGAACAGGAGGGAAAAAAAATGAAGAGGAAAACCAAAAAAAAAAAGAAAAAAAGGGGGAAAGAGAGAAAAAGAAAAATAGTATTTAAAAGTGAAAAGAAGAATAAAAAAGAAAAAAGGAGAAAAATAAGAGAATAAAAGGAAAAAATAGATTTTTTTAAAACAGGGAAAAAGAGCAAAAAAAACAGAGGAGAAAAAAAAGAGCAAACAGAAGAGGAAAAAAGGCAAAAGGAAGAGGAAAAAAGGCAAAAAGAGGAGGAAAAAGAGCAAAAAAAAAAGGAGAAAAAAAGGAAAGCAAAAAAAAGGAGGAAAAAAGAAAGAGGAGTAAAAAAGCAAAAAAGGAGAAGAACAAAGAGCAAAAAAAAAGAGGAGAAAAAAGAGGGGGAAAAGGAGAAAAAAGAGCAAAAAAAGAGGAGGAAAAGGGATCAAAAAAAGGAGGAGAAAAAAAGAAAAAAAAAGGAGGAAAAAAGAGTGAAAAAGAAGAGGGAAAAAAGGCAGAAAAAAAGAGGAGGAAAAAAGAGGAAAAAAAGAGGAGATAAAAAGAGAAAAAAAAAAGAGGAGGAAAAAAGAGGGAAAAAAATAGGAGATAAAAAGAGGGAAAAAAAGAGGAGAAAAAAGAGCAAAAATAAAGAGGAGAAAAAAGGCCAAAAAAAAAGGAAGAGGGAAAAAAGAGAAAAAAAGAGGGGGAAAAAGGCAAAAAAAAAGAGGAGGAAAAAAGAGAAAAAAAAAGGAGGAAAAAAGAATAAAGAGAAAAGAGCAAAAACAAAAAGAGAAGAGAAAATAGAGACTAAAAAGGGAAAACAGAAAAAATAAGGAAAAGAAGAAAAAAGAGAGGAAAAGAAAAAAATAAGAGAGGAAAAAGGGAGGTGGGGGAAGAAAAAAAGAGGTAAAAAAAAATATGTTGCATACAGTAAATAAAACTTACAATTGAAAAACTGTGAGATGAGCCTTTCCTCAGCAAAAATTCCCTACCAATGTAACCCCTAAAGCAGAGTTAGTTCTCAGGATTACCTTTTTTTTTTCCCCCCCTTTTCAGTTGAACAAAATCACTGCTCAGTTGCTTGAAAGTATGAAAAGGCTGATGCTAATGATTCATTTTTGTCATAATTGCAGCAAGCTGTCATCAACAAGAAACTGCAGCTCAAGCCCCGTGCTGGCAGAACTCTGGGGAAGTACAGCAAAGGAGTAAAATCCTCCATGTCAAACTTCTGCAGATGGTGCAGATTTATGCTCTCTATTAGACTCCAATATAACATGCTGTCTTTCACCCTTTTTTTTTTTTAATCATTATTATTACTAAAAAAAAGGGGGGAAAGAAGAGAAAAAAGCTATTATTAATAATCTCCTTGGCATTTACCACTTTGTGATTTGCTTTTTAAAATGATGACTCTAACTGAAGTTTTTAGCACCATAAATAAACTAAACCCTTTATGCTCCCAGAACGGTTGTGAGGAGCTCTCCCTTTCTTCTTGTCTTTTGCTTCTTGCAGAAAAAGCCTTGAATGCAGCATCTCAGACTTTCAAATGTGATATAACAGATCTATTTTTAAGCATCTATTTTCAGATGCAGAAACAAACTCCTTATTCTTGTTTTATTACTCTTTAAATATATATACATATAATGGGAAAAATGCCTGATGTTGCATTCCCTTCATTCTCAGCCAACTTGCTTGCTGTTCATACTGCAGACACAGAAAACTGAACATGCCATGAGAGCTCATCAAGCTCAAAGTTCAGTGGCCATCTGCCTTCAAGGATTAGAGACTGAAAATTGGGCTTAGGAATGGGCTGCCCAGGAAGGTGGTGGAGTCACTGTCCCTGGAGGTGTTCAAGAAAAGACTGAATGAGGCATTTAGTGCCATGGTCTAGATGACTGGATAGGGCTGGGTGCTAGGCTGGACTGGATGGTCTTGGAGGTCTCCTCCAACCTGGTTGACTCTATGACATAGTCCTTGAGAATCACTGTGTTAGAGGTGCCACTGTTCCATAAAACACTGTTTCTATATCTCTTTTCTTTATAAAATGAATGAGTTCATTCAGAAGAGTGTGGCCAGCAGATCAAGGGCAGTTCTCCTGCCCCTCTGCTCCAGTCTAGTGAGGTCACATATGAATTACTGGGTCCTGATCTGAGGTTCCAGGTTCAAGAGAGACAAGGAACAACTGGAGAAAGTTCAGTGGAGGCTACAAAGATGCAGACAGGCTAGACCATCTCTGTGAGGTTGAGAGACATTGATGTTGTTTAGCCTGGAGAACAGCAGCCTGAGAGGGGGTCTTCTCAGTGCTCAGCAAGAGCTAAAGGGTAGGACTAGCAAAAGGATGGGACTCGGCACTTCCCAGTGGTGCCCAGCAACAAAACAAAGACAATAGATGCAAACTGGAACACAAGAGGTTCCAGTTGAACAGGAAGAAAAACTTTGCTGTGAGGGTGCTGGAGCCCTGGAACAGGCTGCCCAGAGAGGCTGTGGAGTGTCCTTTTCTGGAGAGATTACAAAGCTGCCTGCACATCGTGATCCTGGGCGAGCTGCTGTGGGTGACCCTGCTTTAGCATCTAGGACTAGATGATCCCCAGAGGTCCCTTCCAGTCTCTATTTTGCTGGGATTTGGGGATTTAAAAAGTGGACCCTCAAAGTTCTTTGTAATTCAGTTTAGGAGCTATTAAAACACAAATATTTCCATAATCCAACTATGAATTAAAAGCCAAATTACTTTATGGGTTTATTTATATTTGTGCACAGGGGACTTGATCAAAACAAAGACCTCCAGAGCTGGAAAACTTTTTCTTTTTTTTTCTTTAGCACAGCTTTTCTCTTTCAATGTTGGGTTAACAGGTTCAGCTTTCTGATATTGTAAAGCCAAAAGGGGGAAAGGAACTGTACTCTGTGAATTTAATGAATCCACTTCTCATGCTACAAGGCATCAAGCCGCATGTGAAAGAAGTGTGAACATGTTATAACAGCACTTTACTGAAAGCTCTCTTCTCAGAGTCATCTGGACAAGCATGGAGGTGAGATTTGCATGTGGCTATGTCATACATCCCAGTACAACCCAGTGGCCATACGTCTAGAAAACCTTGCTTGGTGCCAGCACCTCAGGGACAGCTTCCAAAGGTGTTACACTTCTCTACTGCATAACAGCAGTGTGCCCAGGTAGCCAAGAGAGCCAATGGCATCCTGGCCTGGATCAGGAACAGTGTGGCCAGTAGGATGAGGGAGGTTATTCTTCCCCTGTACTCAACACTGGTCAGGCCACACCTTGAGTGCTGTGTCCAGTTCTGGGCTCCTCAATTCAAGAGAGATGTTGAGGTGCTGGAACATGTCCAGAGAAGGCCAGCAAGGCTGGTGAGGGGCCTGGAACACAAACCCTATGAGGAGAGGCTGAGGGAGCTGGGGGTGTTTAGCCTGGAGAAGAGGAGGCTCAGGGCTGACCTCATTGCTGTCTACAACTACCTGAAGGGAGGTTGTAGCCAGGTGGGGGTTGGTCTCTTCTCCCAGGCAACCAGCAACAGAACAAGGGGACACAGCCTCAAGTCGTGCTGGGGGAAGTCTAGGCTGGATGTTAGGAGGAAGTTCTTGCCAGAGAGAGTGATTGGCATTGGAATGGGCTGCCCAGGGAGGTGGTGGAGTCACTGTCCCTGGAGTTGTTCAAGAAAAGTCTGGATGAGGCACTTAGTGCCATGGTCTAGTTGACTGGCTAGGGCTGGGTGCTAGGTTGGACTGGATGATCTTGGAGGTCTCTTCCAACCTGGTTGATTCTACGATTCTATTTTAATTGTGGCTTTGTGATGAGTTTGCCTTTCAAATTTTTTTTCTTCTAGTAGCTTGCATTTCACATTTGGGGGAATTCAGTCTTTTTACTGCTTAAAATTTGAGATTCTGAAAAAACAAAATCAAATTTAAACATATATGTGTATATATATATATATATATGTATAAAAAAATGACCTTTTGATGCAGCCTACAAAGTACTCCCACTAAACAGGCAATAAGTGAATCTAATAGACACCCCAACCCACGCCAAGTCCCATAAAATCAGGGTGTGAAGCATAAGGGAGAGAGGGATTCATATTAATAATTCATTCCAAGCAACCCCCTGGAGCAGTTTTACTATGATATGCTATGCAGAATGCTTCAACACACTAATTAATATTTTCAAAGTGTTCCTCGAGCCCCTTTTAAAAGCACTTTTGCCACTCATTGAGCGTTCTGCATTTTAGAAGGGGGGGAAGGCGGAAAGAGAGATCTGTTCTGCCCCCCAAACCAACTGAGGAACTGCCCCCTCCAACCCAGCTTCGCTGAGCAGAGCTTTCCAACCACCAACACACCCACCACACATTCCACGTTTGCCAGATTAATAGCCTGAGCATTTTTGCTCCTCAAACCCAAAATTAACTGGAATAAATTATGCTCCCTTTGCGATCCGTGTAGCCGAAAACGCAGGTGACCTCAAGAGATGTCTTGTAATTGCAAGTGAAGAGTCCCTGCCGCATTCCCTTTCCTAGCTGAGACAGGGAGGGGGGGGGAAAAGCTGTAAATAACTTGGTATTGCTACAACACCAACTTCTTATGCACATGTCTATTGTTCCTTGCAATCAGTTAAAGCAGTTCTACTCCTTATTTATGAACCAGCCTAAATCCTTAGTTCAGTTCACAAGAAAAGATAAAAAGGTTGCATACAGTGATGGAAAAAAAAAATTAGAAATGGAGTTTTACCACAGTTTTTAGCTCAGTATTTGCACCTCAGCAGAAAAATACATTTGTAGCAATACTTCAGCACAAGTCTCCTCATCATATTCCTGTTAAATGCAATATCACACTTAAACTCACCCAAAAATCCAAAGCCAGGGTGATGCGTGACCTGCTCATGCTCCAAAACCCGGACAAAAGAATTTCTTGAGTAAAAATGAGGCAGATCAAACCAAGTGAGTGAACTCTGCCCAAACAATTGTTTCCTGCTTTGTACAAATAATCTCTCGTCTAATTAAGCGCTAAAGAACCCAAGGAAAGTACAATTTTTTAACCTCTGGCATGCCAGGGAATGTTATGCAAGGGCAAGGGGCAGGGAGGCTTCTAAAAAGATGAACCAAGACTAAGCTTCTGGTTGACTTTTCTAAGTTGACTGTGTTTAGCTGGAAGAGACAAAGAATTAAGCTGCCTGTGATAGCTAGGAGTGCAGGCACGAATTTCCCACATCCATCTAACCTACAAGTCCTCCTTGTCCTTTGACAATCCCATTTTTTGCAGGCTATCTCACACAGGGCTCACTGTATCTCATTTTTGGGGCGAATGGCAGGATTCGACCCCCCCCAAAAGAGGTGCTGTCAGCCGTCTGCTAATACAGATTGCACATTTGACTATCCTGACATTTATGAAAAGGCAAAAAGAAATAAGATCATCCACCATGTAGATGGATTAGCTGCTGCTCAACGGGCTCTGCAGGCGTGCAGCAGTGAGCGGCAGAGGGGCTGTGTTTCTCCACGCAGATCCACAGTGGTTCTGCCAATGCAAATGTTAATAATCAAGATAATCATGTTGATTTTGGACACTCCCTTGAGAATGCCCTCTAACCCCACCTTGGTAATTTTTGAAAGATGGAATCTAGCATAGCTCCAAAACCTCTTTCTCTTTCCTGAAGTGCCCCCGTGGGTGCTGGGTGATGTTAAAGCAAGACCTTGCAGCCCACAAATACCTAGAAAGCAGCAGAAACCCTCAGCAAGAAACTAAGAGTAGACAAGAAACTGTTTGCCCCAGCTCCTGCCCTGCCCCAAACCACGTTGTTTCCCATCCCCATCTCGCTGCTGCCCCAGTATTCACCAGTATACCAGGCAGCCCATTATCAGAAAGGAATGTCTGCTTGCAGAGATCTCAGCCTGGTGTCAGAACCTCTCCTAATATATTGGTACCTTTAGGACGTGCTTTGTGTCTTTATGAAGTGGATCATTCTGGTATTTTTAGGATGTGCCTTACTCTGGTACCCTTAAGATGTGCATTACACTGATAACTTCAGGGTATGGATTATCCTGGTACCTTTAGGATGTGGATTATTCTGGTATCTTTGGGATGTGGATTACTCTGGTATCTTTGGGATGTAGATTATTCTGGTATCTTTGGGATGTGCCTTACGCTGGTACCTTTAGAATGTGAATTATCTTGGTGCCTTCAGGATGTGCCTTGCTCTGACTCCTTGAGGATGTGCACTATTCTGGTATATTTAGGATGCAGATTATCCTGACAACTTTAGGATGTGCATATGCTGGTCACTGGGAAGCACCCCTGCAAAGGGATCATTTAGTGTTCAAGGAGTCAGAACTCTGTCCTCACAGTGTGTGCTGTGGCTGCTCTTGATTTTGTGACTTGGTGACCCGCTGCTACTTAGTTTTTACTTAAGGGTTACTCACAGTTTTGCAGGATTAAATCCAGCTCCAGCAGTATGAACTGGTTGATGTGAGGACATCTGACATTGGGTCTGTGCTGAAGGGCCCTGGAGCTTCACTTGTGGTCCACCTGCTGCCCTGCCTGGTGATGAAATTGTGATGCAAAGCTCTCTTCCCTTGAAAAATGGTCTTGCACACACTGCCCTAACGGGAGCACTGCCATCAAGTGATGGTGGTCAAGACCTGATGGAGAAGTTTGAAGCTCTGTATCCAATAGGTAGATGAGATCCTCAGGTGAAGAAGGGAACAAAGGAGCAAGATCTCTTCTTTTTTTTTTCCTGCCAAAAAAACACACCAGGTCAGCAACCTGCACACAAACCCAGGGCAAGCTGCTGCCTGTGCAACCACCACGTACCATGAGCCTGACCACAATATCCAAACCCATGAGAAAGGGAGAAAGCAGAAATTGCTTCCACGGCTGTGCTGGTGTGCAGTGATTTGCTGACTTTTCCAGCAGGCACTCACATACCTCCCAGACAGGGCGATACAATCATCCCAAGACATGCACTGCAAAGGACAGGATCAGCCTCGCCACCCCCTCACCTTCCTTCCCTCCCACACGAGCTCTAATATGGAGTAAATTTAGTGCTCCTAGAAGTTGCCAGATTGATAGCAAAGAACCTTTGTTCTTAAAACACACTTAACAGCTAAAACTGCTCAAGACAACAGCCCATGCTCCTGTCACTTGCGCAGCTTCAGCTGTGCAGAATAAGCTGCAAAACACAAAATTTGACCTTTTCCCCCCATTGATGTCCCAGCACAAGATTAGGTTTGGGTTGCAGCACCCAAAAATAAGCCTTCTTGTAGCTTTCTTGTCATGCACAAAGGCCGTTTAAAACATATTTTTGGTGCACCTAAAATAGCATTTCCAGCTGCTCTGCACCAGCATTCAGCCACCCAAGGGACTGAGCCCTCTCCCTGCAGAACAGAGAGTTGTGACGGGTGCCCTGACCACCTCCAGGTCTGGCCCACAATGGTGCTGGTGCCACTTGAAATGCAACCCAAAAGGTCATGGCATGGAGAAGGCCGGGGACAACCTGGGACATCTGGATTCCAAGGGAGACTTCCAAGTTTTATGTGCTCTGTGTGTCCCCCGCCTTCCAATCCCTCCTTTGCTTTTGGCAGGGAAAAAAATAGGTTTCACATTAAATGCTGCTGAGTTAGATGAAATTGTTTGAAAGCTTAAGAGTGCCATCGTGTGGAAAAGGAACTCGGTGTCCCTGTTCCAGATAGAGTGTGATCCGAGTTCCCCTGCAGCCCCCCATTCATTGAGAGACCAGAGTCCCATGTCACAGGTTAACCCCTGGTCAGAGCTGGCACGTCATGTCCCCAAAAGGCCATAGGCGAAGGATTTAAACCCCTGCCACTACAACATGGGGATGTTCTTCTTGTGGAAAACAAACAAACAAAACCAACAAAAAAACAAAACAACATGCCTTGGGTTTCTGTGTATTCCTACAGAGAATCCTACATCTTGAGGGTGGTGGAACTTGGTAGTGGACAAAAATCTGATGAAGGCTTGAAACCAAAGAGCTAGAGCATGGGATAAACCTTCTGAAACACTCAAGTGAATTCTGAACACAAATCCCAGCAGCTGGGAACATGGTTCTGGGAACACATGGTTCTGAAGCCTCTGCTTTCCCCACCTGATATAATTATCTTAAATTCCCTAATGACTCTCTTTTGGGGTCCCACTGACTCACCCACTCTGTATGTGCAATATTCTCCACCCCTCTTTTTTTGTTTGGTTTTCTTTTTAATCATATTTTGTTGGGGTTTGGGTTTTTTTTAAACCATCATTATTTTTTATTATGGCTGCACCTCATTATTGGTTTAACTTTTCCCTTTTTGGTTTTGTTGGTTTGGGAGCACGTTGGTTTAGGTTTGGATTGCTTTCTTTTTTAATAGAACACACTTTGTCCTTGCGCAAATCACATGAAACTAAATAAACCATATTACAGGGAAGCAAGAAGAAAATAAATGTCTTCATTCCAAAGACATTTCCTTTGTGCTTTTGGACTATTTGCATCTTGGAATTTTGTGTTTCACTTGATTTTAATCAACAACTTAAAAAAAAAACCAAACAGCACTCAAGAAAGATAAATTGTTATTTGTGCCTCTTTAGAATACAGGAAAGGTTTTATACCATATAATAAAAAATCTGTAAGGTTTTAAATTCCACATGTTTTTCAGTTAGAGGAAAGAGGGAAAGGGAAAGGGAGAGGGAAAGGGA
>WAAF01003199.1:244981-258540 GCA_013400475.1 Tricholaema leucomelas | reverse complement strand
TGCCCCAAAACCTTTCTGATGAGAATTATTTACTAAGTGTATGTCTTAGCAAGGGAGTTGAAGAACAGTGCTGGACAATATAATGGGAATAAAGAGGGGGAAAAGAATCAAGTGGAATGAATTTTGGATTGTGGAAAACCCGCTTGTAAATCAAGTGGGGAGGCCACGGCAGAGGCAGGGCTGGGAGCTGTGACATCCATAGCAGTGCTGCCACCGAGTGGATGGCTCAGAGCGTTACATGTTCCAATAAGGACTGCAAGGATCTCTACTTCTCAATCCAGCTCTGCAACCACTGCCCTGTCCTTCACAGTCTCACAGTATCACCAAGGTTGGAAGAGACCTCACAGATCATCAAGTCCAACCTGTTACCACAGAGCTCAAGGCTAGACCATGGCACCAAGTGCCACGTCCAATCCTGCCTTGAACAGCTCCAGGGACGGCGACTCCACCCCCTCCCTGGGCAGCCCATTCCAGTAGCCAATGACTCTCTCAGTGAAGAACTTTCTCCTCAGGACAGCAAAAATAAAGACTTCCTTCAATTTATCTATTTGGCCACCCAAATAAATAATAATGACATAGAATCATAGAATGGTTTGGGTGGGAAACTACCTTTAAAGGTTATCTAGTCCAACCTTCCTGTACTCAACAGGGACATCTGCAAATAGTGCAGGTTGCTCAGAGCCCCCAGCAACCTGACCTGGAATGTTTCCAGGGATGCAGCATCTATCATCTCTCTGGGCAACCCTCACCATAGAGATTTCTTCCTGCTCTCCAGTATCAATGTGCTTATTTACTTTAAAACCATTACCTCTCGTCCTTTCACAACAGACTCTTGCTAGAAAATTTGTCCCCATCTCTCTTTAAGTACTAAAAGGTTACAAGGTCTCCCCAGAGCCTTCTCTTCTCCATGGTAAACAACCCAAACTTGCTCAGCCTGGTCTCACAGCAGAGGGGTTTCAGCCCTCTCATCATTTCTGTCGTACTCAGGTCACATCTTGGTGCCAAGACATGCCCAGGATGAGCAACAATCTCTTGTGCCCAGGTCTGCACCCTTAAAGTACATGACAAAACATATCACTGAGGTTTCTTCCAGATCTCCTAAGTAACTCTACTTCACCACTAAAACAAAACCACATTTGGGTGCCCACACAGCAGCCCAAGGCTTTGCCCAGCAAAATCTACACATGAGAGTTTACTACAAATAGTCAGATCCTGCTGTCATGTGTATAAAGTGAATCATTTGCCCCTGCCATGCTGTCTTAGAGAAAAAGCAATCCTGGGATGTAAATCTACCTCATTCCACTGTTTTTGAAACTCACAGGAGTGGAAAGAGGTGCAGGAACACAACTGTAACTGTGGGATGGGGACAGGAAAGAGCAATGTACTAGCCAGCATCCATTCTCTCAGCAAATATCACAGGGCCGGTTTTGGGGGCATCCAAAAATCTGCTAGCACAAAGATATGAACAGAAGCAAGCTACAGGGTGGTTCTTAGCCAGTGTTTGATAGCAGACATGATCTAAAAATGCAATGCAATCAAGGCAAACTGGTAAGGAAGTGATTAAGTGGTATGATCTGGAATGGCAATAGAAGTTTCCTCCCAGGGTGTGGAGGAGAAAAGCAAATCCTTTAGAAGTGGAAAACCCAAGGAAAGCTGATACAGTTCTGGTGGCTCATGCAAATGGTAGCATAAACCCTTTCTGTTCTTTTCCCAACCCAGAATGACAGCTAGTCGAGTCTGCCAGGATGTACAAATCTTCTGGAGGAAGATAAGAGAAAGAAGCACACATCTGTAACAGTTCTCCACAACGTCAAGTAAAAATCCATTATCAGCCTAGATAATCCACTGGCAATGGCAACACAGCCCTATAAATCAGAGAAAGCAAAATATTGCTTTCATATCCATTTGAGATGCTCAGGGAACTAAGGATCTCATCTCTTCAGCTGACACAAAAATTATCTGCTACATCAGAAAATGTGGATTTTGAATGTCAGCAAAAGCAACAAGAACATTTGTTATGTTCAGCTTGCCTATTGCCTTTGTCCTCAACAGACATTGGTGGAGAGAACTTTAAAACAACTAAGAGCAGCTTCTGCTGCAGTTAGAGAGGGACAGACTATAGACATCTCACCAGAAAATTTCTTTGAACACCCATTTTACATCCTCAAACACCATCCTGAAGGAGACAGGAGCATCTTGACAACACCAGCAAAGCACTGACTCGAAACACCAATAGCAACCAGAATACAAGGTGCCACAGAAGACCAAAACTGGAATTCAAACCTTCAAACCTTCACCTACACCTCCAAACTGGTGGGAGAAAAAGAATGATGAAAATGCACAGATACGTCTAGGAAATCACTGAATCACAGAGATTGGAAGAGACCTCTGAGGTCATGAAGTCCAAGCAAAATGTAGATGCAGACATAGAAAAGAAGAGAAAGCATCCCTAAAACAGATAATCCCATAGGTTGTAATCTTACCTCTGTCTCGTCTCTAAATGTAGGGATTTGTTGAAGATGAGAAGCAGGACATGAACATGTGCGCAACACTGCAGGTGTCACTGAAACCTGATTCTGGGTTTTTCATCTTCTGTTTCTTAACAGGTTCAAGCAATACATCCTACAATATATGAACACTCTTCCATTTCATATATTTTAATGGAAAACAAATGAAAACACTCAGACTTTGGATTTATCAAAACCACCTTGACTAGTTGTTCCAAAACCACCCTCTCTACGTACAAACCACCTAATCACGCCAAAGAATTCATTCGCAGATATCCAGTGAGGCTCAGGAAGCAACCAGAGCAACTGTGACTGAAATCTGTGGGATGATTATAGGTGGTTGATAACCCAGGGAAATGTGATTTCCAGCTGAAACAACACTGAACGAGTTGGCAGCACCCAATTTAAGAGAAATCACCTTTATTTTTTCAGAACTAAGCCCCATTATATAATAACCACAGCATTAAATAATTTCCTGGCTCCTGACATACAACTTCATTTTCTGGCNGCAAAGGGAGGGTGAGGTTAGAAAGCAAGATGGAGTCCAGCCAGTAGCCTCAGCTTCTCCCCAGCAGGCAAAGCTCCCCAGCGAAGAGAAGAAGCAAGCGCAGTAATCTTTGTTTTGCCTTTCTTCTTTACACATCCCAGCAAGACTGTGAGGGAAGTAGACCTCACCATTGTTTTCATTTTCCTGCCTATCATCTAGTTCTTCTCACCAAAACATGCTAGCTAGGCTTAAACTAGCACACTACACTCAACTTTTGTTAGGACTATACTCAAATTTTGTGACTGTAGAGTTGCTGTCACAATCCTAGAATCATCTAGGCTGGAAGAGACCTGGAAGGTCATCAAGTCCAACTATTAACCCAACACTGCCAAGTCAGCACCAAACTATGTCCCTCAGCAACACATCTACATGACTTTTAAAAGCCTCCAGGAATAGGGACTCCACTGCCCTGGAGAGCCTGTTCCAGTGTCTCACAACCTTTTCAGTGAAGAAGGATGATGTCACAACTCCAACCAATACTGAATGTGAACCACCCCACCAAACAGAGGTGGACTGCATTGGGTTGATGCGCAGCTAGTAACAAAAAAGCATTGACCTCAAATTCTGAACTCACCACTACAAGATTTTTATTTCTGAGCTTCTCTGCTCTCCAGAAACATCTCCATTAGCAATTCAATGCTCTCTCAGAACAGGACAGAATTGCAATACTTGTGAAGATCTCTGATCCCTAAAGCAGTTCAAATCTTATTTTCACCAGGAGCTTTGCAATGTCTTAAACAATTAAATATAATTAAATATATATATATATATATATGCTCCAGAAGGATGGAGCACATTGAAGTGCTGCAACAAAGGTTCTACAGCAAATTCAGTGCTGAAACGATACTGCCAAACATAAACAAACCCAAAACCTGAAAGTACAAAGCTCTCCAAGAAACATCTAATAATTTCTTAGGGCAAGTGAGAGGGAGGAAAAGCAATATAGTAATGTTAAAAGGTACACTGGTTTTCAGATAACTGGTAAAAACAGGATGAGTGAAAGAATCATGACTATAAAACAATAGAGAAGGTGGAATATGGCCATCTATAGGGCCTCAGCTCTTCCACTAGCCCAACACCAGCAGAGTCCCTGGGTAATGAATGCCACAGAAACCAGACCAGTTAGTACAAATGCTGACAGGTGGTTTGTCTAGGAAAGAAATGGCATCTGTGTTCTAGAGACAGCTTGAAAACAAAAGTACAGAATAAAAATTGACAATAAAAGAGAACAAAGCTATCAAATCATCCAGCCATGGGAAAGGCATAACACAAATATCCCTGTCATTGCCCTTCCCATACAGAGAAGACAGGATGCCAGAAACTGCGGCAGAAACAAGTCGTAACCTTGAGAGCACAGTGAGATTCTGAGCAGCTCCAAGTCCAGAAAGACCATAAGAGATTTAAAGGAATCCTGACTAAAGCTGAAATAGGATAGAATAGAATAGAATCAACCAGGTTGGAAGAGACCTCCAAGATCATCCAGTCCAACCTAGCACCCAGCCCTACCCAGTCAACCAGACCATAGCACTAAGTGCCTCATCCTGTCAATACGATGGGCTAAGTGTTAGTGACAGAAACTACAGACAAACCAACAAAACAATTTACCAAGAGAAACACTGTGCACAAAGTTGCCCCCATGGTTGCTGTCACTTCATCTGAAGTGGGTTTAATACACAGTGATTAATTGTACTTCCATGAACAGAAAAGAGACTGAGTGTTGGGATTTAATACTGTTGACTATTGATCATGCCAGAGTAAACCTCTGTCTTCCAGTGAAGAATAAACACTTGTCCCAGAATATTTTGTGGCATAGACCTTCCATGGTGCCACATCATGGGACTTTGTGGCATTGAGTTAACAATTGAATTCAATGATCTTAAAGATCTTTCTCAGCCTACATGATTCTGTGATGAAGATCTGGGGTAATAATGCAGAAATTAGGAAGTAAATGCAGTTAGAATCATGGAATGGCAGGCGTTGGAAGAGACCACAAGAGATCATAGAATCAACTAGGTTGGAAGAAACCGCCATGATTGTCCAGTCCAACCTAGCACCCAGCCCTAGCCAGTCAACTAGACCATGGCACTAAGTGCCTCATCCAGGCTTTTCTTGAACACCTCCAGGGATGACGGCTCCACCACCTCCCTGGGCAGCCCATTCCAATGCCAATCACTCTCTCTGCAAAGAACTTCCTCCTAACATCCAGCCTAGACTTCCCCTGGCACAACTTGAGACTGTGTCCCCTTGTTCTGTTGCTGGTTGCCTGGGAGGAGACCAACCCCTACATCAAGTCCAAGCCCCCTGCTAAAGCAGAGTCATCCACAGCAGGTTGCCCACGATGACAATATCCAGGTGGGTTCAGAATCTTTTCAGAGAAGGAGACTTCACAGCCTCTCTGGGCAGCCTGCTTCAGTGCTCCATCACCCTCAAAATAGAGGTTTTCAGAACTAACAAAGTAAAGAAGGTTTCAAAAACTATTTTACTGAAGTGTCAACACTACTAAATGACTATTTTACATCATGTAACTGCAGCGAGGTCTGAGAATTAACACCACCACCTATGGTGAGGTAGTGAACTAATCCCCAGTTTGGGAAAAATAGTGTCTAACCTCAGCAAGACAATTCACATACTTCTGACAGTTCACGTATTTCTTGAAGGGAAATTGAGTTTTGATCTTTAAGTTCTCAGAGTCCAGAAACATACTTTCCAGACTCTGCTTCAACAGAAACTTCTTTGAATAGAATAGAATAGAATCAACCAGGTTGGAAGAGACCTCCAAGATCATCCAGTCCAACCTAGCACCCAGCCCTATCCACTCAACTAGACCATGGCACTAAGTGCCTCATCCACTCTTTTCTTGAATACCTCCAGGGACGGTGACTCCACCACCTCCCTGGACAGCCCATTCCAATGCCAATCACTCTCTCTCTGAAGAACTTCCTCCTAACATCCAGTCTATTGATGTCCTAGGTAAGTTGCTCATGCTGTTTGCACATAAGTTACAATCTTATAGGAGAGTATCTCACTTCTGTGTTTGAAGACAAAACCTTAGAAGCATTAAGATGCTAGGTTTTTAAGGCATCTGATATATGAAGATCCAATTTTGGTTGAAACTACAGTGCAAACAATAGCTGCTCATAGACGTGCATGGATCAGTATGGCTTAATAGTCAGAAGATCATTAGACAAATGGTCAATAGGCCATTAGAGCTTAGAACCACAGAATCATAGTAGTCTACAACTACCTGAAAGGAGGTAGTGACCAGGTGGGTGTTGGTCTCTTCTTCCAGGCAACCAGTGACAGAACAAGAGTCTGAAGCTACACCAGGGCAGGTTTAGCCGGACATTAGGAAGAAGTTCTTCACAGAGAGAGTGACTGGCACTGGAATGGGCTGCCTGAAGAGGTGGTGAAGTCGCCGTCTCTGGAAGTGTTTAAAAAGAGACTGGATGCGGCACTTGGTGCCATGATTTAGTTGACTAGATAATGTTGGGTGATAGGTTGGACTTGATGATCTTGAAGGTCTTTTCCAACCTGGTTAATTCTGCGATTAAACCTGGAAAAGACCTCTGACATCATCAAGTTCAACCATCAACATTCTACCACCAGTCCTGATATAACATCCAGAAAAGTAGATACGCACCTTTATTCACTGAACTTAATCCAGATTTATATCTCCTCTAATCAAAACCATGATTTTAGCTTCAGCCAGCTGGCCGGTCCAGCCAGCACATTTTCTTTACCTTGCATGGCAGAAGACTTTAAACCTGGTGATGGACTAACAGCTCCAACAATTAAGAACTTGCCCCATCTGCTGAATGTGTCAGCTTGTAGTAAAACAAGTGGATCCATCCTGGCTGCAGGCCAGCAGAGAAGTAGGAAGATTTATGAAAACTCTCAAGAAAACATTTCAAACAGCTGTAGCAGAAAGGAAATCCATGCAACATCTGAACTGCAGAATTATTACCCTACCACTCCATACAGTGTTACTGGGGTCCCTCCAGCAACTACATTATTTAATAGACCATTTAATAGACTATTACAAATCCAGTTGTCTTCATTACAGCAAACAGGCAAACACACGGATAATGGAGCTGTTTTGTGAGTGGAACAACTGCTGGGAACAAAAGGTGAAACAACACATTGATGAACAGAGAAGCCTCACAACTGGTAGAAGTAAGGCTGTGTTTTATGGCCTGAGAACCTGAAAAAAAAATATTCAGGAACTAAACAGATTAATTCTTAGCAAGTGAAAATAAATAAATCAATAAATATGAATGGGAGGGAGGGTGGAAATCATGTGGTGCTAATTACCTGATATATATCACAATTTAAAGTGCTTGCACAGATGTTGAACATTTTTTAGGATGAGTGAAAACTGTTTCTTCAGGACAACCCCAACATCTGCAAACAATCATGATGGAGACAAGGTCCAGCATTTCCCATCGTTCTTCCAGAACATGGTGATTTAATATTTGCAGGGTCACGATTCAATTCCAAACCAGGCTGAACGGAGATGAGCCACACAATGTCTGATATAAGGAGGTATGGAAGAGATGAAAGAGAACAGAGAAAAGCATGTTCAGGAACATGCAGGAGTGCTCAGCACATTACAGCATCAGTTCCTAAATCAGCTCTACCCACAACCTCACTGAAGCATCGCTGGATTCAGCGTTTGGAAATAGCCATGAAAAACTCAGCAAAGCAATGCTGAACCAAAGTGGTCTGATAAAGTGAGGAGCAAGAGTGGGCTGAAAACTGTTCTCCATGATTCAAAACCTTCCTTTCATTCTTTTTTTTTCCAATTTATTTCAGCTATTAGATTTGCAGCACTTTTCACAGGCAGAATTTTCAAGCTACTGGTTGAGAAAATATGTAATAAAATATAAATTTGCAAATAACTTCCTCCATCCCAGTTTCCCACACAGCTCAACATAAATAATGACTCAGTAAATGACTCCAAGTTGGGAGCAGCTGTCTCAGAGCCAGGGTCTCAGAGTGGGAAGACATTTCCTGCCTCCTCCTTATGATAATATAGGGTGAAAGAGTTTTTACTTGGTTTGGGGTAATGGAATTCTTCTCCTTAACGTCTACCAAGGTCACAGAGTTGCTGGGACAAGTGTCAAGGGTCTTGCAAGAGATCCCAGGAAGAAATATCAGGTATTACTTCTCTTCCCCTTCACTCCTTTGAGTGGACAGGTCAAAGTTGTGGTCTTGCAATCACGGAACTGTTGAGGCTGGAATAGACCTTTGAGATCATCAAGTTCAAGCACTCACCTAGAGCTCGTAGTCCCACCACTACTGCTAAACTACCACCACTAAAGTATGTCCCTCAACACCACATCTACACGTCTTTTAAATATCTCCAGGGATGGGGACCCCACCACCTCCTTGGGCAGCCTATTCCACTGCCTCGGAACACTATCTGGGAAGAATTTTTTCCTCGTATCCAACCTGAACCTCTCTTGGCACAACTTGAGGCTGTTTGCCCTTGTCCTGCCATTTGTTTCATGTTCTTTTAGTCATGCTGATGTGGTTGAGCATCCCTTCCTTGATGCTCAGATCTTGAGTATCGGCAAAGCTACTTCCTGACACAGCTTTTAACTAGCAATTCACCAATCATTACAGTAATTCACCCCAAATTTTAGTACTTCATAAAGAAAATTCAAACTTACTTCAGTTTCTTCAACATTTTAATGAAGAAAAAATCAGGGAACTTCTAAAACTTACTTGTTCCTACAACAAACAACTTCCTTTTTTCCAGTTCTGAAACATTTGCACACTTTAAGTCTCCACTCTAAACCTCTCCAAGTCCAGAAGTGGCTGCTGGGTCTAACTAAGATCTATCACGTGGGATTTCATATTGAGGTTCATGATAGGTGCACAACCACACTCAGATGTTCTGGGGCTATTATCAGTGGGGATCCCACACTTTAAGGGGAAAAAGGCAGATTTTTTTAATTACTGGTTTTAAAATCATCATTTTCAAGGAGTTCAAAATGTTTATGTAATGCTATAATAAAATCATACATTTCATCTTGCATTTTCACTCTCCATGGTGTAAATTAAAGCTCCTGGAAGACTCTTTCCTTCGCAGAGACTACTGGTGGTAGTAACAAGCCATTTACAGTCTTGACCCTGAACTAAACAATTTGGACATTTTGATTCTCCACACACTTCAGCTTGAAAGGAAAGTAAAATAAACACGTGGACTTGCAGCTCTGCCCACATGGAAACTATTTTAAAGGCAATTAACCTCTCAGGAGACTAAAACGCAGCACGATGTTAGCGCATGCTCCTGTGCCTGCTTGGGATGTGCCATGTCCAGTAGCTCTTAGTTCTGGACATAACTAGATATTAGGAAGGACTTCTTTACTGAGAGAGTGGTCAGGCATTGGAAGGGACTGTCCAGGGAGGTGGTGGAGTTACCATCCCTATAGGCGTTCAGAAAACATATAGACATGGCATTTTGATATATTGTTTAATGGTGATGGTGGTGTTAGGTCAAAAGCTGGATCTGATGATCATAGAGTCATAGAATATTTTGGGTTGGAAGGGACCTTAAACATCATGTAGTTCCAACCCCCTCACCATGACCGGGGTACCTTCCACTAGACTATGTTGCTCAAGACCCTGTCCAACATGGCCTTGAACACCTCCAGGAAGAGGGCAATGACCTTAAAAGTCTTTTCTAACCAAAACAATTCTATGATTCTGATTCTATAACTTAGAGCAAAATCCTGTCCAGAGATCCTGTAGTAGCCTGAAACAAACAGGAATCCATTATGATCCACATTAAATATGCTAATATAAACCACAGGGGAAAATTGGATCCCTAGGAAAAATACATTCATCTAGGAAAATTTTACCAGAGCCATCATTAACGCAGATCAGGATGCCTAATGTAAAGTGTGTGCTCCAGTGGTCTTAAATTGAAGGGGAAAAAAAGTATGCCTTGGTAAATTAGTTCTCTGGAGGCCAAAGTTGAGAATGGAATAAGAGCATATCTTCATTTTCAGCAAACATCAATTCTTTTTCATGGTAATATCATTAAACAATCCTGGCAGTGCAAAATTTCACTGGGAGTCTTCCAGGACAAAAGTATTTTTTCCTCCAGGGTTTTTGTCATGCCAAGTAATCAATATTTTAGCAATGCTTCACCCATTTAAGCACAAAACTTGCAGCAGCAGAAAGAAGAGAACATATCCATCCCTGGCATTTCCAGCCTGGATTAATGGGTGGGCTATTGAGATGGGGGCACAGGGTTTAGCTTTTACTTTGTCACCAGGAGTTAGCGTGGGGTAGGGTGTAGAATTAGATATCTAATGCACAGGGATTTGAGTTTTTTAGATTACAGAAAATTTCAACACCATCAACTTCCCTGGAAGGACTAAGCTAAATGGTCAGTTCCTGCTGCAGGGTTTGGAGCCAGATCTCACCATCAAGCCATATGGATACCGACCAAGGAAGCAGACTTCTGTCTTCAATTAAATTAACATCCAGAATTTACTGCACCAGCAGGTTAACAAGATTTTGCTTTTTCTAGTTTTGAAGAACATCAAAACAGACAAAGAACCTGTGGATGTGGTGCTGAGGGACATGGTTTAGTGGCAGACTTGGCTGTGCTGGGTTAACCACTGGACTTAACGATCTTAAGGGTCTTTTCCAACCAAAGTAATTCTATGAGTCTAAAAAATTATTGGAATTGTCAATGCAAAATTGTCACCTACCCTAGACAAAGCCATGTATTTTCCTAGGGAAAAGGACATTTTTCACCAAAAGTGGCAACTCAGCAAGTATTAAATTTGTATCAGCATTTGTACTGCAGTCCTGAGTGCAGACACTAATTGTGGAGAAGAGAGAAGAGGGAGAAATTGAGAGGTTTCTTACTTTGCATCTTGGCTTCAGCTTTCACCAGTTGAAAACTTCTTCAAGAGAAAATTATTTCAAGAGATGAGCTTTGGAAAAAAAAAAAACAACAAACATTAGAAGGTGTCACCACCTTTGCATAGCTAAAGGAACTTGCTTACCTCATGGCATCTATTAAATATGAAAACTTTAGGGTTTATTGGTCCATGAAGTGCTACCACCTCTCTTCAATATCTGGGATTTATCTCCCCTAAAGACTCAGTGGGCTGCAGAAAAGCCATGCTGAGGCACAGATGTGTAGTGTCATGCAGCCTTAGCAGCGTGCAAAGGGAGTGAATAAAAAGGTATGTGTTAACCATCCAGGGACTAAGCACAGGGAGTCCCGGGGGTGGAGGAAGAAGCAGGAAGGTAGTCAGCAAAGAGGGGCAGTCAAGAGCAGATGGGCCTGATTGTCTGACTTCGGCGAGGTCACTAGGCTGGGTCCTGCTCAGGCTAATGGGCTTCATATTAGGGAGAGAAGCAGCTCAAGTTCTGACTATCTGGGAGATGGTGGAGTCATTGGTCTGTGCAGGTGTTCAAGAAATATGTGGACATGGCACTTTGGGACATAGTTTACTGCCCATGGTGGTGGTGTTGAAGGTTGGAGTTGATGATCCCAAAGGCCTTTTCCAACAAAAACAATTCTCTGAGTCTATCTTCTGTCTCCACTGTTTGCATTGTACTTCGGGTAAGGCTGAGGATGGGATGGGTGTTTAGAAGACGTTTCTCCCTACAACATTCAAGGACCCATCAGCCAAACCTTCTTTCTGCTTAAAGAAAAGGCAGATTTTAGTCTAAAGTGGTTTGCTAATAGAAATTGGTCTTTGTCAGAGACATGCATCTTCAAACCACGCCAGCCGAGAAAAGCTATTTCAACAAGTACCACTTTGATAATATATACAAGGAGATTCACAACCAGAAAGGAAATTGTATTTAGGAATAAATTTGTCTTAGGATTTTATTACTAATTCATTACATTCTTAATCTGAAAAATCCTGAAGCAGCACAACTACTTCAGAATTACCATTAATAATTACATTGATACTGAATTCCTTTATGCAAATAGTACAGTAGACTCAGAGATAGGACTCTTTGCAAACCTCCTGAGTGTTTGCAGGAAGTTTAATTCATTTCATATCTCCTTTAGTTTGCAAATGAGGTGTGAAACAATTGTCTGCTTCTAGAAGGTGTCAGCATTCAAGTGCCACACATGGCGCGTACGCGGCTCTGCTGAGTTAATGGATTGGTGTCTAGTCAGCCAATATATCCAGTGTCATGCTGCCAGCGAGTGAGGTCAACCAGACACTATTAATTATTACAATTTATGGAGTGCCGACAGTATGCTGGGCACTGTACTGGGTATCTGGGGTCTGCAGCTCCCCAGGAGCAAAGGTGATGCGCAAGATCCCTGCGGGCACGTGGGGCCAGGCCACGGCCAGGCACGACACCAGAGCCCACATAATAACACAGGGAAAATCTCCAATCCATCATTAGGAACTCCTCTGCCTTCCCCGAGGAGAGAAGAACTCCTGAGCACGTAAACATCAGGATGGCTGATTAATAAGACGCTGTAACCTCCCAGATACTTTATTTCCTATGGAAAGGCATGCCGCTGCCAAATATTTCTGTGAAGGAAACAAAACAATTTTGCTAAAGAGATTTCATTTGAATATGTTGTGTCTGAGCCTCATCTTGGAGTATCTTCACTTTCCTATCAGTCTCTGCTAATGAGTTTAGCTCCCTGGGTAGTATGTGTCTGGTAAATTTTTCAAGAAGTGATCATTAGCGATGTTTTGTATATTTTATTTTCTTGTTTTCACTGTCTATAGAGTTGTCATTTTTAATTCATTGCCCACTGGAATTTTATGAAGGGAAACTTACATTCTCTTAAAAATAATACCAGCACAGTTGGCACAGATTTTAATAGATGCACGCTATGCTGCAGGTGAAATTCGCCAACTTGAATCCAAGTACGTGAGAAACAAGGCAACACGGAGCACGGTGAGAAAGCCCAGTGCTTCTGGAGATAAGAAACTTGCTCTTCCCATGGTAGGAGGAAGAGTGCACTGATAGTTTAGAAAATAAAGCCCTAATTCTTCCACGTATGTAATATGGTGACTGTTCTTTCTGAAGTCCATTGCTACTTCTGGAAGGCCTGGACCAGAGAGTGGTGGTGAATGGTGCCACATCCAGTTGGCAGCTGTCACTAGTGGTGTGCCCCAAGGATCAGTGCTGGGCCCAGGCCTGTTCAATATCTTTATTGATGGTCTGGATGAGGGGATTCAGTCAAGCATCAGTAAGTTTGCAGATGACACCAAGCTAAGAGCAGGTGTTGATCTGTTGGAAGGTAGAAGAGCCCTGCAGAGGGACCTAGACAGGCTGGATGAGTGGGCAGAGGCCAATGGGATGAGATTTAACAAGGCCAAGTGCAGGGTTCTGCACTTTGGCCACAACAACCCCAAGCAGCACTACAGGCTGGGGACAGAGTGGCTGGGGAGCAGCCAGGAGGAGAGGGACCTGGGGGTACTGGTGGATAGTAGGCTGAGGATGAGCCAGCAGTGCGCCCAGGTAACCAAGAGAGCCAATGGCATCCTGGCCTG
>WAAF01003199.1:211750-244850 GCA_013400475.1 Tricholaema leucomelas | reverse complement strand
GGGCTGCCCAGGGAGGTGGTGGAGTCACTGTCCCTGGGGGTGTTGAAGAAAAGCCTGGATGAGGCACTTAGTGCTATGGTCTAGTTGAGTGGATAGGGCTGGGTGCTAGGTTGGACTGGATGATCTTGGTGGTCTCTTCCAACCTGGTTGATTCTGTGATTCTCTGATTCTGGCTTCTGGTTTGAGATTAGAGAATCTGAGCTCAGCAAGTGGGGATTTTGCTGGCACAAAACCCTGAATGCTTAAATTTAATCCTGACTTCTGGGCAAGGGGTAACATAATCTTCTTACTTTACAGCATTTTGAAGTGCACAACAGAATCAAGTGTTTTAGCCCAATTTGACTGGGTTTTGCTATGAGGGTGGTGAGACATTAGAAGGGGTTAACCAGAGAAGTTATGGATATCTCATCCATGGTAGTTTTTAAGACCAGGATGGATGAGACTTTGAGCAACTTGTTCCAGTAGGAGGTTGTCCCTGCCCATGGCAGGGGGAGTGCTGGAACTAGATGTCCTTTAAGGTCCCTTCAAACTCAAGCCATTCTATGATTCTATCAGATTTCTAAACCAAGACGAAATAAAATTAGTGTGCTCATGCACAGATCTTCTCACAACAGGTGGAGAAATTATTGTGACAATCAATTGTAAAATCATCAAACTGCTTCATTTAGAAAAGACCTCCAAGGTCATTGGGTCCAAGCGTGACAACCTAAGACCACCATAGCCACTAAACCACATCCCCAAGTACCGTGACTACAGGTTCCTTGAACACCTCCAGAGATGGTGACTCCACCACCTCTCTGGGCAGCCTGTTCCAGTGATTGACCACTCTTTCAGTAAAGTCTTTTTCCTAATATCCTATCAAATGAACCCTAGGAAGAACAGTAGAGTACAGACTTTTCCTCTAGCAGATCTGTCACTTCAGGGCAGTCTTAAAACAAGACAGTTTTCCAAAGCCTGTTGATGTCTGTAATGGGAAGCTTTCCTTTCCCCTATGCTTCCTTCACCCATTTTGCCTGCAGAGAAATGCTAAGACCTGTGAAAAAGCATGAAGCACTCCAAATCAAATTCCTTACCATGGTGCAGAAGATCAGGGAGAAGTCCTGCTAACGAATTCCATGTTGACAAAGCTCAGAAGCTGGTGAGACTCAGCCATTTCTTCTTTCCTCTGAAATAAACCTCATAACCAAAAAATCTTAGAGTCTCCTCCCAAGCCAAATAGCCTGTTTCATGGAGAGTGAAGCTTCCCACTGGATCTGTAAAAATTGACCTAGGAAATA
The DNA here is from genome assembly GCA_013400475.1 of Tricholaema leucomelas. Taxonomy (NCBI): domain Eukaryota; kingdom Metazoa; phylum Chordata; class Aves; order Piciformes; family Lybiidae; genus Tricholaema lacrymosa; species Tricholaema leucomelas. Next base: position 243,573 of record WAAF01003199.1, on the reverse strand, counting down.
TATTGACATTACTCCTCAGTAACAAGTGACAGAACAAGAGGTAATGGTCTCAAATAACACCAGAAGAGGCTTAGGTTGGATCTCAAAAGAAACTGAAAGGGTTCTCAAACACTGGAACAGGCTCTCCAGGGAGATGGTTGAATCCCCATCTCTGCAGGTTCTTAAAAGACACTGAGATGTGCTGCTGAAGGACATGGTTTAGCATTAGGGTAGGTAGAGTTAATAAATAGTTGGATTCAAGGATCTTGAAGGTCTTTTCAAGCCAAAGTGATTCTATGATTCCAAGAGAGAGTCACTTACCAGACACTGCTGAGCTTGAAAATCAATTTAGAGACCATTTTATCACTCCACACAGCAAGGGAGAGGACAGGTTGGGCTTGGGATGTTGTTACCCACAGCACTCTCGTAACAGCAAATTACAGGAGCCAGTCCACTCTTAGCACATCCCATTTAAATATCTTCCTAGTGCAAAGAATTTGGGGTTTGTATCTCTCAAAGTGTTACAAGTTAAAAGAAAAGTGGCCACAACTCCAAGCAGAGCATATCAAACATAAGGAAAAACTTCACTGTGAGTATGCTGGAGCTTCAGAGCTGGTTGCCCAGAGAGGTTTTGAAGTCTCCTCTGGAGAGATTTCAAACCCACCTCAACAATGTAACGCTGGGCAACACGCTATGGATGACCCTTCTTTAGAAAGGAGTTTGGACTAGATGATCTCCAGAGGTCACTTCCAACACCCACCACGCTGGGATTCTGTGATTTCCTGCCTTCCTCCTTGAAATCACAAATGAGTTTGCTATGACATGCATTGATCATGAGGCCAAGCACTGAAAATATCACAACAAAACATACTGACAAGTCCAGTGTCTCTCAAGGAACATAGAGAGTGGAAGAATAAAGACATTTTGCAGAAAGTTGTGCCTAGCAAATGACAGCAAATTTATCTGCTTATGTTCAGCCTTTGAAAACACATTTTTTTGTGAGTAAAGAAGATGGATGGGCAGAATAAGTTCCTGGGTAACTAAAGCTCAGATAGCAGAAGGACAAAGAAATGTTTGACATCTTAGTGGTAATTTTTAATCAGAGAACCTGCACACACACACACACACACAAAAGGAAGCTAATACATAATAAAATGATTCCACAGGAGAAAAATGCATGACTTCAGCCTTACCCATAACTTCCCAAATGGATTTTGTCAGCTTGCAGTCTTACAAGGCTCGTTGATAGTAAATTAAATTTGGTCAGTTTATAAAGGTATTGCTTTCATGTTTCTCTCATAAGATCTTACATTCCTCTGAGGTTTGGAATCACCTTGCTTCTCCTAGCTTGTCTTCTGTCTTATATTCTTCATTACACAACAGATGACCTATCAGATATTCTTCTTCTACTCCAACAGCTTTGCCGTCGCCAACCATCAATGAGAATAAAGCCTGCAACCCTTTTTATCTTCATTCCACTGCTGCTTCCATCGGGTGGGTTGTTGGTTTTGTTTTGTTTTTTTCCTACAGATCTTTTGCCAGCATTGCTTTCTCCTTTTTTTTTACCCAGTGGAACAAGCAATGTCTTCTGAACTGACAATTCTGACTTTTTGCTGCTTGTGATTTTTCTAAAGCATGACAACTACTCGCGTGAAGACATGGCAAACCTTTTCAGATAAGGAACTCATACAAAAAGAACAGCCTTTCAAAGAACAGGAGTAGTTACTGCAGAACAAAACAAGTCTCCTATGTATTCATTTAATGCAGCCCTACCTTTTCCACAGCAAGAACAATTAGAATCAGGACTTTTTAACACATTAATCATCTTTTTAAAGCGAAAGTGTCTTAGTACACGGAACAAAATCCTTCTATTTTTTCCTAGTTGCAAAAGAAATCTTACTCATCTTTGATACATTTTATTCTGGATGAGAGAGAGAAACAAATAAGAAGCAGAAAACTGACACTCTGCAAGTACAAGCAGCTCCAGGGTAACATTTTAAAATTAAATATTTTAAAATTAAATCTTCCACTTTGCAAATTAATTACTGTTTTAATAAGGGTAGGATTAGGAGGGGATGGATGGATGGATGTATTATTTGATAGTGTATATTTTTGCTAACTGAATATAGAAGGTTTGACAAAGACCCAGCAGTATGTTTAAGGCTCTTATCCTGAAAGGTGGTTGTAATGTTGTGGGTGTTGGTCTCTGCTCCCTGGTAACAATGTGGCTGGAGAGCAGACAGGAAGAAAGGGACCTGGGGGTACTGGTAGATAGTAGGCTGAAGACGAGCCAAGAGTGTGCTCAGGTGGCCAAGAGAGCCAATGGCATCCTGGCCTGGATCAGGAACAGTGTGGCCAGTAGGACGAGGGAGGTTATTCTGCCCCTGTACCCAACACTGGTCAGCCCACACCTTGAGTGCTGTGTCCAGTTCTGGGCTCCTCAATTCAAGAGAGATGTTGAGGTGCTGGAACGTGTCCAGAGAAGGGTGACAAAGTGGTGAAAGGCCTGGACATAAACCCTATGAGGAGAGGCTGAGGGAGCTTGAATTGTTTAGCCTGGACAAGAGGAGGCTCAGAGCAGACCTCATTGCTATCTACAATTACCTGAAGGGAGGTTGTAGCCAGGTGGGAGCTGGTCTCTTCTCCCAGACAACCAGCAATAAAACAAGGGAATACAGTCTCAAGTTGTGCTGGGGGAAGTCTAGGCTGGATGTTAGGAGGAAGTTCTTCAGAGAGAGAGTGATTGGCATTGGAATGGGCTGCCCAGGGAGGTGGTGGAGTCACTGTCCCTGGAGTTGTTCAAGAAAAGCCTGGATGAGGCACTTAGTGCCATGGTCTAGTTGACTGGCTAGGGCTGGGTGCTAGGTTGGACTGGATGATCTTGGAGGTCTCTTCCAACCTGGTTGATTCTACGATTCTACTGATAAAATTGAGAGGAAATGGACTCAAGTTGCACCAGGGGAGGTTTAGGTTGAATATTTGGGAAAAATTCTCTACTGAAAGAGTGGTCAAGCTTTGGAACAGGCTGCCCAGAGAGGTGGTGGAGTCACAGCCCCTGGTGGTGTTCAAAAAATATGCAAACATGGCACTTTGGGACATAGTTTAGTGTCCGTGGTGGTGTTAGGTTGAAAGTTGGGCCCAGTGATCTTAGAGGTCTTTTAGTTGGAAAACAATTCTATGATTCTACCAGATGCAGCAATGGGTGAAGAAGTAGAACATGTCCAACTTCATGCACTGGCTTTTCTCTTGTGGAACTCTTGACTGCCCCATGGGTTGAAATGGGTGTACAACCAACACTTCTGCATGCAACATGGCAGAATATACTTGGGGTTTTATATTCTTTTAGCAGAAACCTTGAAACTGTCCCCTCCCTTTTAACTGTCCCACTCAACTTTTAAATAGCAGTAAATCTAACTCTGCCCCATCACAGCTTGCCATTATAGCAGCAGGGAATAGAGTCCATTCTTCGTAAGACCATCCCAAACTAAGAATTAGCATAAAATCACTGCTTCTAAACGAAGAAAAAAGTTCTTGAGCACATGTCTAAGAATTGCTTGGTGAGATTAATCTGTGCTGAGGTCAGAAACAGAACAGGAGCACAGAGGAAGAATGCTTGAGCTGGCATCATGGAGCTGCCTAAGGCAATCACTGTGTGTTGGTGTGAGATAAAACAGGCTTATAGAGGCCTCTATAACAATGGTCAGAGGGATGGAAGCCCTCTGCTGTGAGAATGGGCTAAGAGAACTGGGGTTCTTCAGCCTACAGAAGAGAAGGCTCTGGTGGCCTTTCAATACTTAAAGGGGGCAAAGAGAAAAATGGGCACAGACTTTTTAGCAGGGTCTGTTGTGACAGGACAAGGAGTGATGGGTTTCAGCTAAAAGATGGGAGATTCAGACTGGAGAGAAGGAAGAAATGTTTGGCACTGAGGGTGGTGAGACATTGGCTCAGATTCCCCAGAGGGGTGGGAGACATCCCATTCCTGGAATGGTTTGAGGTCAGATTGTCTAGGTCTCTGAGCAACCTGCTCTAGTTGTGGATGTCCTTTTTGACTGCAGAAGGGGTTGGACTAGATGACTTTTAAAGGTGTTTTCCAACCAAACCATACTGTGATTCTAAATCATGAAATATATGAGTCATTCTCAAGTTCACAAGTCAGTCTGGATGGTTTGATCAAGTATTTGCTGTGCAAACAATGAGCTGTGCTGTAGCTTGGATGTAGATGAAAGCCAGACTAGAAGGGCCTCAGTCAATGTTGATGGAGTGAAGGATGCTGCCATGATAGGACTTACTCAGCTTTGCAGTTTAAGAAATGTAACAGAATGATGGATGGTGATGATGGGGATGGAGGTTGTTTTGCACAGTCCTTAAGACAGTGAACAGAAGTTCAAGGGGAAAAGCTGGGCTCCTTTTTAGAGTGAAAAGCATTACCCAGACCTTTATCTCTGCTCTTCAGAGGGAGCTTTTGTCAATACTCCACCTAGGTGAAACACCATTAAGACATACAAGACTGAGGACAACAACTGCTATAAATGCAGCTGAGGAGAATAAGTCAATAGATCCTTACATACAGAAACAAAACTATTTTCTCCCTCTTCTATAATGGATTGGGAGAACAGCTATCAGCTTATATTATCTTATTGTAAATGTGAATGGAGGCTAATAGCCTTCTTCAGCACTAAATTAAAAGGAGAGTTGAATCAATATATGTGAGAAGATGAATCAAGTGTCCATTTCCTTGAACTGATAGCACAAATAATGTGATACTGCACGAGAAGCCCTACTCTAACATTGCCAGATTGTAACTGTGGAGTTTTCACTCAGCACCTACAAGAAAATTAAGCTCTTCTGACTTGGGATGTCAAAAATGAGACTTGATGGGGAATGTACCACAATAAGAAACAAGAGTTGTGAATTCAACTGCTTACCAATAACTGTTGCTCAGCAGTGAATCTGTCAAGTCATTTGTTTTTCTCTCCTGGTAGATTGGAAGCAGCTCCTTTAAAATCAGGTATTCTCATATCCGCTGTTGCTTGTTCACTCTGGCAGCATCTCCGCCCTAAGACCTCCACCCTAACAATTCCAAATTGGCTCTAGGAGCTATTCTGCAAAAGAAAAAGGCAGTAATCAGAAATGTATCACCTGCTCTCTGCTGACTTTGCTAGGGTCGGGCAAGGCAGTTTAAATGTAAGAGAGCATGGAAGATGACTTAGTCGCAACTTACCTCCTCATTCAATTGGTATGTGCAAAAGCCATGCAATAATCGTGGTTGGAAAGGATCTCTGAGGTTGTCCAATCCACTCAAAGCAACATTTGAAGCTTTTATTCCCAGGTTATAATACTGCACAACACATTTGATAGAATCATAGAATGGGTTAGGTTGGAAGAGGCCTTTAAAGGTCATCTAGTCTAGCATCCTCTGCAGTGAGAGCAGGGACATCTGTAACTAGAGCCCCAAACAACCTGATTTGCAATGGTTCCAGAGATTGTCAGCCTCTCTGGGAAACTGGAGCCAGTGTTTCAACCCACTGTTAGTTTATGTGAAATATAGCTCAGAATGGCTCAAGAAAGGACAACCCTGCAGTATGCCACTAAGACCTTGTTTCTCAGGGAAATGGAGTTCAGTTCTTTGTTAACAACTTCGACATTTGTTTCAACCTCTTTTCAGCAGGCTCTAGTCAATTTATGACTAAGCACTGGACTCTGTCTCAGAAGGTCCCTTCCAACCCCTACTATTCTATGATTCTAAGCCTCAATACTCATGAGCCTTTCTAGACATTTCTGCTTCTCTTACACTTCCCCTTCAGTTATCACTTCATTCTTTTGTGTTCTTCATATTCTACTGTAGAGTAAAAATCTACTTCTCCTGACAATGAGGTCAGTGGCTGAGCAGTTTATCCACATAGACATTTTAACATCTGTTTTTATAGAAAGGACACTCAGATGTTCCTTTCAAATCACAATTTGGCTCTTTTCATTCAGCCTTGCCTTGCACTCTCTCTTTGACACCTTTTCTTCAATATCTCCATGCAAACTCTAATTTAAAATGACCAAATCTGGCCTCTTGAGCTTTCCTTTTAGACATTCTCCTTCCCAAATTCACTGTCATCCCTGTCAATACTCTCATCTGTCCTGTCACTCAGAACTGCAAATGAAGTGGTTAGTGGTGATGACATCCTACCTTTATGATTTTAGCCAATTAATTGTGACTAGAATGACAGAGATATGAAGATAATGAGTATCTGTGCTATTATTTGTAAGCAGATCCATGAACTTTGATTTTTATGTGTTATCACAATACAGATGCAGAGCCTTATACTTGGATGTGCTACAGTTATAATCTGGAAATAAAACCTAAAGCTTATAGATTTATTGCAAATTCTATGGTGGGGGGGGGTGGGGAATAAAGTAGTAGTAGAAAGAAAGACTCAAAATAATTCCTAATTAGGATTCAATACTAATGGATGGTATAAGACATGAAAACATAGAATCATAGAATCAGCCAGGCTGGAAGAAACCTCCAAGATCATCCGGTCCAACCTAGCACCCAGCCCTATCCACTCAACTAGACCATAGCACTAAATGCCTCATCCTGGCTTTTCTTGAACACCTCCAGGGATAGTGACTCCACCACCTCCCTGGGCAGCCCACTCCAATGGCAAATCACTCTCTCTGGCAAGACCTTCCTCCTAACATCCAGCCTAGACTTCCCCCAGCACAACTTGAGTCTGCGTCCCCTTGTTCTATTACTGGTTGCCTGAGAGAAGAGACCAACCCTCACCTGGCTACAACCTCCCTTCAGGTAGTTGTAGACAGCAATGAGGTTACCCCTCATAACAATTGATATGTGAGGTTTGGGTATTCACAACATAGAAATTCATATCCAGCCCTTTAGCTGTCTCACTAAGGTCACAGAATCCCAAAACTCCAGCATGGGCAAGATTGGAAAGGACCTCTGGAGATCATCTAGTCCAACCTCCCCCTGCTACAGTAGAGTCAACCACAGCAGCTTGCCCAGGATCAGAATGCCCAGGTGGATTTGAAATCTCTCCAGAGAAGGAGAATTCACAACCTCTCTGGGCCTCCTTCTCCAGAGCTCCAGAACCCTCACAGCAAAGAATTTTCTCCTCATGCTCAGTTGGAACATCCTGGGTTCCAGTTTGTGCCCATTGTCCCCTGTCCTGTCACTGGGCACCACTAGAAAGAGTCTAGCCCCATCCCGTTGATCCCCATCCTTTCGCTCTTGCTGAACATTGAGAAGACCCCTCTTGGGCTGCTCACCTCCAGGCTAAGCAGTCCCAAGTCTCTCAGCCTTTCCTCCTCACAGTGATGGTCCAGTGCTTCTGCTGAAACTCTCGCCAGTAGTTCCCTGTCTGTTTTGATCCGGGAAGTCCAGAACTGGATCCAGTAGTCTATATGTGGCCTCATCAGAGCAGAGAAGGAGGAGATCCTCACTTGACCTGCTGGTACCCCAGGGTACCACTGGCCTTCCTGGCCCCAAAGGCACATTGCTGGCTCATGGGGAACTTGTGCACCAGCACCCCCAGGTCCTTCTCCATAGAAAGGGTCATTTAATTTAAAAGAGATGAGATCCAGACTAAACAGATGAAAGAAGTTATTTCTACCGAGAATGGTGAGACACTGGCCCAGGTTGCTCAGAGGATTGTAGAAGCCCATCCCTGGAAACATTCCAGGTCAGGTTGTTTGGGACTTTGAGCAACCTGCTTTAGTTGAAGATGTCCCTGCTCACTACAGGCAAGTTGGACTAGAAGATGTTTAAAAATCCCTTCCAACCCAAAACATTCTGTGATTCTATGAGGGTTTTACAGAGGAAGTAAGTTCCACACTGTATTATGGGACCTGACTGTGTTTCTACTGTAAACAAATTAACAGAAATCCCATTAACCTTGGTTACCTGCCTGGCTGCACTGGTTTGCAGGGAGCAGCATCAGCAGGACTCCCGTATGCACCTCGTTGGACAGCTCAGCTCCATGTCGATCAACAGAGCATCTGTTCACGCACCGCAGGAGCTCAGCGGTCGGCATGTTCTTCCCTGCTCCCTGCCCATGTGGGGTTGTCAGACACGAGAGAGGGAAAAGAAAAAGTAATAAATCAGTGAGAGGCAGGAGAGGGAATATCAGACAACTGAAGAGCAAAATGCAGCTCTTTCCATGGAAGGAAATTGGTGGAGGGACTCCGTGACGGTTTGTGTGTTCCCCGCTCCCCCACACACTTTGTAAATCACCCAGACTAGACTCATCCGGCTCTGGAAATTTGAATGAAGCTTATATTTACAGCTTATCTCAATATACAAGCAGATATTTACAGTTATAGACAGAAATAGACAAGGTAAAAGGGAATACAGAAACACAACAGCCCTCCCAGAAACCTGAGTCCCCAGGAGGGGCTTCGAACTGCCCTTTCACCTTCTCCCACCCCTCTACCTTACGCCAGTCCCAAGGAAGAATGGAGGTTCAGCCAGGGGGTTAGGAAGCAAAATGGATTAATCAGAGAGATGGCAGAGAGGTTAGAGAGAAATGCAGCTCAGCCAATTCCCCCCAGAAGAAGAGGGACTCCCTTATCTATGTTTGGATTCTTGTTCTTATACATCTGAGCAAGCCTGTGAGTGAAGTAGACATCACCATTGTTTTCCTTTCACAGCCTGTAATCTAGTTCTTCTCACCAAAACATTCTAACTAGCCTCAAACTAGCACAGACTGGCAGGAAGGGCGCTCACCTCTGAAGTCCTGCCACATGTCACAAGACCTTGGGTCCCTGGCTGTTGGTGTAGGACAAAGAGCAGAAAGTCCTGTGAAAACTCTCATTTCCTTTTGTTGTTTTTTTTAAATTCCAGACACACTAATTTAATCTCCAAGGTTTTATGCTTCCCTTCCTACTTGCTACAAGAGTTTTTTAAACATAATAATTACTGACTTGGACTGCCAGGCTCTGTCATGTGGAGAAGCTACAAGCTTCTCCTCCTGCTGCAAGGCTGTCGTCCTTCTGCACCTCACACATGCCTTCTGGCTGTAGATGCTTTCAAGATCCCCCAAAGGCTTCCCCGCTCTGTCAGAAAATAAGCGAGCATCTTGTTTCTGTGCGAGATGTTGTTTTCTAACTTTTTTGTTTATTTATTTATTTAAATCTAAGTTCTGGAACAAATTAAAGGCATTGTCTTGAGATGGAAAAATCCTAGCCTGCTGTCTGCCAGGTCTTGCAGATGTTTGAGGAGCGTTACCTAAAGATGTTCTGGTTGAGTTGTACTTTGGTTCAGAGAAGAGCGTTCAAAGTTTATGACAAGCGTGAAATCACTAACGGCAGCTTGGCAGAGATCGTTGCAGACTTGCAAAGATACTTCACAAAGGTCAGACAAATTAAAGGCTTATGCAACCTGAGCTAGCTCATTTAACTCAATGTAAATGCACCTTTAAAGTCCAGATGAGTCAGGATGCTTGGATGAAAAGAAAGTAGGTCTCTCCTAGGTAACTCTTTTCGAGGAAAGGCTGAGAGAGTTGGGGTTGCTTCACCTGGAGATGGCTCCAGGGGGACCTTTTGGTGGAACTTCAATATTAAAAGGACCAATAAGAAAGATGAGGACAGTTATTTTAGCAGGGCCTGTTGTGTCACGAGAAGGGGTGATGGTTTGAAACTAAGATGGGGGATTTAGACCAGAGAGAAAGCAGAAATTATGTATGGTGAGGGTGGTGAGACAGTGGCCCAGGTTGTCCAGAGAGGTGGTAGATGTCCCATCCCTGGAACCATTTCAGATCAGGTTGTTTGGGCTCTGAGGAATCTGCTCTAGTTGAAGATATCCCTGCTGACCGCAGTGGGGGTTGGACTAGATGACCTTTAAAGGTCCCTTCCAACCCAAACCATTCCCTGATTCTATAAACACAAAAGAATACCACAAGTAAAGCTGAACAACCTTTTTCAATCAAGACTGGCTTGGGATTCCAGTAATGCTGCTAGTGCAAATATAAGACAAGTTTGTCACATCTTTTACCAAAAGAAAAGGTTTATACCCCAGCATTGTCAATTGCTAAATGATCAGCACAGTCACCCAGGTGCAGGAACTCCAGCCTATCTCTGTGATCTGCCTGGTACAGGTGACATTTCATATTCCCAAAACAAGTGATCTGACCACATTGCTTTTTTTGCACTCTTACTACCTCCAATGTGAATTTCAGCTTGAAATTGAGAAGTGTCTTGGCGTAGAGTCATAGAATCAACCAGGTTGGAAGAGACCTCGAAGATCATCCAGTCCAATCTAGCACCCAGCCCTAGCCAGTCAACTATACCATGGCACTAAGTGCCTCATCCAGGCTTTTCTTGTACACCTCCAGTCATAGTGACTCCACCACCTCCCTGGGCATAGAAGTTTTATCTAAAATTGGACATTGGTGCTTTCTTGCAGGTGATCTTGAACAAGGCAATAAGGAAAACACAGCAAAACAGCTCCAGTCAGGCCAGTTCAAGAAGGTTTAAATAATAAAATAAAGCCATTCTACCACATAACATCCTCCAGCTAATAACTGTCATAATCTGTTAAGCTTCTCTAAATGGGTATTGCTTTTTGCATTGCACACAAGTCTTTTTCACAGGCCTGGTAAGATCATCTCGTCGCCACTGCATCTTGGTACTGAGCATTTCTGTTAAAGTGACAACTTATACGTATGAAAGCTCCCCCACAATAACGTGGAAATAAAAAGAATTCAAGCCAGACCCAGTGCACTCTCTGCTAGAGACTGTGTGTCTAGGTTCTAATTTAAATTTCCAGAGACTCCAATAAATTTGATAGAACCAATAACGATTTGTAGAGTGCTCTTCCATTTTCCCCCTTCTTTCCCAAAAGAAAGGGATAAGATGTAGAGAGAGGAAAGGTAAGCACACCCAGATAAATGAATCTCACTCGATTTGGAAGTTAAAATAAGAAAAGTTTAACAATAACTTAAAAAAAAAAGGTATCTGAGGTAGGGAAGTTACAAACGTTAGGGAAGGAAAAGCAAATACAAAATAGAATAGAATAGAATCAACCAGGTTGGAAGAGACCTCCAAGATCAGCCAGTCCAACCTAGCACCCAGCCCTATCCAGTCAACCAGACCATGGCACTAAGTGCCTCATCCAGTATTCTCTTGAACACCTCCAGGGACAGCAATTTCACCACCTCCCCGGGCAGCCCATTCCAATGGCAAATTGAGTTTGATGGTGATAGTTTTGTCTCCCTTCTTGGGTGATGGCCACGTGGTGAAACAAAGAGAACCAGGAACCGGATGCTGATGCTGGTAATCACAGAGGCAGGGAGCAGAGAGAGACAGGAAGTCCCCCTGCTTTTATGGATAGGATAGAATAGAATAGAACAGAATAGAATCAACCAGGTTGGAAGAAACCTCCAAGCTCATCCAGTCCAACCTAGCACCCAGCCCTATCCAGTCAACTAGACCATAGCACTAAGTGCCTCATCCAGTATTCTCTTGAACACCTCCAGGGACGGTGAAGGGGGATTGGGCTAACCATCACCTGGTAGTGTTCAGACCCATCCCTGGGGAGGGATCAAGACCACCTAGGGTCAGGTTCAAGATTACTCCCCCTGGAGGGTTAACCCTACACACTGTGCTAGGCTGTCAGAGGCAAGAAGTGGCCCTCGTGGGTTCAGCACTTCTCTGGTGGAAGTGGGATGAAGCAAGAGCCAACGTTGAGGTAGCAAAATGCTGCCATCTTTCCATTAATCAAAAAAATAAAGAAAAGCTGTGACATCACTCATACAAGTTGTAAGAAGCAGCTAGCAGCTATGGACAACAGCTTGAGAACCAACATCAGGTGAATTATTAAATAACACCAAACTCAAAACTGCAATCAGAGGGAACTATCTGCCCCAAGGCAATACAGCGTTGTGCCAGGAAGAGACCTGCTCCAGCCATTTAGCAGCAACTAACTTTATGCCAATTTCTGCTGAATTCTGTGTTAAAAGCAATAACTTTACACATTGAATCAGCCTCACCACCAGTTTTGCCTTTACATCCCCATGGCTTCTCTCCCACAAAGAGTGTACCTGGGTGGCCTAAAAGGCTAACATCACCTTGGACTGTATCAAAAGAAGGGTGGCCAGCAGGTGCAGACAAGTGATTGATTCCCCGTACCCAGCACTGGTGAGGCCACACCTTGACTACTGGGTTCACTTTTGGGCTTCTCACTACAAAAAAAGACATTGGGGCGCTGGAGCAGGTCCAGAGAAGGACAATAAAACTGGTGAAGATTCTGGAGAACAGGTCTGGTGTGAGGAGTGTCTGAGGGACCTGGAGGTTGTTTAGCCTGGAGAAAAGAAGGCTGAGGGGGCACCTCATTACCCTCTACAGCTCCTGAAAGGAGGTTGTAGTGAGGTGAGGATTGGTTTCTTCTCTCTAGTAACAAGTGATATGAGAGGAAATGGCCTCAGGTTGCACCAGGGGGAAGTTTAGGTTGGATATTAGAAGAAAATTCTTCACTGAAAGGGTTCTCAAACACTGGAAGAAGCTGCCCAGGGAGGTGGTTGAATCTCCATCCCTAGAGGTGTTTAAAAGATGTAGAGATGTGGTGCTGAGGGACATGGGTTGGTAATGGCTGGACTTGATGATCTGAAAGGTCTTTTCCAATTGAAAAGATTCAATAATTCTATGACAGGTTCATGCCACCATTGCCTGGGGCGGAGGACAAGCAACCATTACCATCTCTCCACGCCCTTTGTGTGCCCCAAAAGGCTCTTGCCCTCAATCCTGGCCCAGAGACAGGCAAAGAAGCGTGCTGGTCGCGGCAAGATGGCAGCTCCCAAGGCAGGGGATTACTTTGTCTTACTTTATCAGCATCTCACAGAGCTATAGGGCTCTTAATAGCTGAAAGGCTAAAATGAGACATCTACTTTGTGTGCTAAAGAAACACAGAGTTGTGTTAGGGCTGCTGCTAGCTGCTGGTATGCCCTGGAGTGGGTGTGATGTTCTTCCAGGGCAGCTTATAAATACATGCTTGCAGTTTATTCCATGTCAAGGCACTTTGATTTACTTTGGAAATAAAGTATCTTCTCCTGCTCCATTCAAATGTTATATACAGATTTAATCACAAGCCCCATGGTACCAGGAGCTGCTTGCAGAGCTGTGCTTTTGTACATCTCCCATTCCTTTCCTCTTTCCTTTTTTTCTTTAAGTACCCATAAGGTTTAAAAAAAAAAAAAAAAGGGCAAACCCAGACACCAGTGACATTTTTCTTTGTACAATCCTATTTTTAAGGCAAATGACACCATCTGGGGGACTCACCTCAATTCCTGAATGCTTGGTGTTGCTCGTGCATTATGAGGCACGCTCCATCACTGGCGTATCATGCATGATAAAGGATTGAATGCCACAAGTGATTCCACAAAGTAGTAACAAAAAGGTACACAGCCTGCTGGGGAGAAAAAGGAAAAAAAAAAAAAAAAGTAAAAGAAGCTGGGCAGAAGGTCCTGGTTTCAATTTAGGAGAAGAAAAGGGTCCCATGAAAGCAATAAAAATGGAACAAAAGGAGTAAAGAGAAAATAGAAGAAAATAGCAGAAGGCTGAAACAAAGATTTGAAAGGGTCACACCTTTCTAAAGATACTTATCTGAAGCACCAAAGCTTTGTCAGGACTGAACTTCTGAACTTTCTGAGGTACTAAATGAATCATTCACTTCCCTGGACTCCAAACACATCCCCATGCTCTCTCCTCCTCCTTTCCAGCTCCTCCTTACTGATCACTTCCCAAAATAATTCTATCAGTCCTCAGGTAAGGGAGCTGTGGTTGAACTTCCCTCCTGCTAGCAGGTATCCAGGAGTGAGCTTGGAGAGACCTTTGGAACAGTTTTGAGGTTGGGAGGCAGATCTAGAGAATGGAAGGCAGCACTGGGAGCTGGAAGGCAGCAGAAGGGAAAGCAGGTGCAACAGCTGAGCTCAAATCTGTTCAGCTCTCTCTGCTTCAGCAGATGCAGTGTGTTTAAGGGATGTCACACTTACTGCCTTGCTTCTTCCTAAAGAGAGACTTTTTTATTTAGACACATAGTCTAAAAAATTGTGGGATATTTTACGCAAAAGATAGCATCAGGAAAGGTCTTCACATGCATTTAGCATGATGCTGGTGAAATATCTCCTTCAGTTGCACTTCCACGCTGTCTGAGGTGAATGTACTGCTGATTATTAAGCAGATAAAGAAATAAAAGCAACAGCAACTCTTGGCTCTCCAGGAGGATTTTTAGGTGTTTCTCTTTGATGGGAGGTGTCTGTAATCACCTTACCAAGATTCTATGATGGGTTGAGATCATAGAACGATAGAATGGTTTGGATTGGAAGGGATCTTAAAAATCATCTACTTCATCACATCAAGCCCCAGTGGCAATCACCCTCGACTGTCTTGTGGTAAGCTGTAGCAGAGCTCTGAGGAGAGAACATAGTCATCTTGTGAGTAATGAGCAATAATCTTTTACAGTGTCCTTCAGTAAAGGAAGAAAATACTGTATCATCCATAAATATGTGAGTTACAAAACACCACATTGGGTTGTGACCCCAGAATCACAGAATGGTAGGGGTTGGAGGGAACCTCTTGAGATCACCTAATCAAAAAAATGGTCAAGCTTGTTCACCTAGAGCAAGTTGGGCAACAAAGAAACAAAGGGCAACCAAGGGGCAATGGGTGGAAAGTGATGCCTAGGAAGTTTCATGCAAACATGAGGAGGAATATTTTCACTGTGAGGGTGACAGAAAACTGGAACAGGCTGCCCAGGGAGGGTTGTGGAGTCTCCCTCTGTGGAGATATTCAAAACCCGCATGGACGCGTTCCTGTGTGATCTGCTATAGGTGATCCTTCTCTGGTGGGGGGGTTGGACTGGATGAGCTTTTGAGGTCCCTTCCAGCCCCTGACATTCTGTGCCTCTGTGAAAGCTGGTGAAGGGTCTCAAGAAGAAATCTTATAAGGAGCAGCTGAATGAAGTGGGATTGTTCAGCCTAGAGAACAGAAGGCTGAAGGGACACCTCACTGATCTTTACAGCCACATGAAAGGAGGTTGAAGATGAATGCTGGTCTCTTCTCCCTAGTATCAGGTGATAGCATGAGAGGAAATGGTTTGAAATTGTTCCAGGGGAGGATTTAGGTCAGATATTATGAAAATCTGAAAGAATGGTCAGGCACTGGGAGAGGCTGCCCATGGAGGTGGTGGAGTCACCATCCTTGGAAGCATTCAGAAAATGTGTGGACATGGCACTTTGAGGCACGGCTTAATGTCCACAGCGGTCTTAGGTTGACACTTGGACTCAATGCTCTCGGAGCAACCAAAACAATTCCATGGTTCTAAGTTGCATGATTTAATGGCCACAGTGGTCTTAGGTTGACACTTGGACTCAATGCTCTCGGAGCAACCAAAACAATTCCATGATTCTAAGTTGCATGATTTAATGGCCACAGTGGTCTTAAGTTGACACTTGGACTCAATGCTCTCAGAGCAACCAAAACAATTCCATGGTTCTAAGTTGCCCAGGATCACATCTCGGCAGCTTGGTAATGGTGTAAGTCTTTTCTCTGTGTTTTCTGGGACGGTGGATAGACCTCATCACAAAACATCCCTATTGCAGGGTGGAGGGAAAAGGAACAGTGAAAGCCTCTGTGCTTGCAAAGGTGTCTGGTTAGAACACGGCCATGCAACAGAGCCAGGTTCAAGGTACAAGACAAACCAAGGATGTAAAACTTTGCTCATATATATTCTTCGTGTGGTGTTTAATACCGCTCCTTTTGTTTGTTTTGACAATGGATCTTATCTTTTGGTAAGGGCTGTGTTCAGGACTATTATTACCCTCTATAAAAGCCTCATAGTCTTTCTTTCCACTTGTTCAGCACACCAGAGTGGCATAGCAAATTTAATCGAAGAACGCAGCTCCAGGGAGAGCCTTTGGAGACTCTCACCCTTTTTCATAATGCTGTTATCTCCCTTTCCTTGTGTTGGAGATGCATTAAAAAAAAAAAGAAAGCAAAAAAAAAAAAAATCACAAGAAAAAAAAAAAAAAAGTCATTCTGAGTATATTCTTCCTGATAATTATTGTCAGACTCTGAGATAAGGACCCTACGTGATGTAATGTGTGTCAGACTCGGCTCTCTGAATGCAAATCCTGCAACTCTTCTAGGCCCAAACAATGGTCGCCCTAAACACTAGGGCCTGGTATTTTGCCACAGACAAGAGAGAGCTTTGATTTTTTGTGTTTCGATAAGGCACAATCTGGGTGCTTTTATCTCAGCTGTTATATTTAAAGATGACATTCTAGCCTTGCAGCCTTCCCTATTGTTTTGACCCTGATTATCTCCAAATGTTGTTGTTTAGTCAAACTCACCGCTTTTAATGAAAGGCCTGCTCCCAATTTAAGGAAAATTATTTAAATGCAGAGTATCCTATACACTGGCGGCTTCGAAAGGAACTAGGCGGTTAATCAAAAGTTAATTGTATAATTCTCATGCAGATTAGGGCCTCTTGCAAATGAATCCCAGGTTGGGGTTATTAAAAAGAAGGGAAAGTGCTGGAGTAATGCACAAGGGTCTTCCCGTCTGGTAAACAATCAGCTAAGGTTTAATTTGTGGTAAACAAAGTGCTGATACACCAGGGGGTCTCGAAAGGAGACAAAAAGGTGAAAATAAATTAAAACAAAAAAAAAAAACCCCAAACCCAGCCCAAAACAAACCACACAACGTACAGATATCATCTTAGTGGGGTTTAGGCATTCTTGGGAACAAAAAAAAAGAAGAGAAAGCCAGCTAAATGAATAAAAAGCAATCCATTAATATTTCTTGGCAGTATTCTGGTACTATGTAAATGAGAACGCTTCCATAATTACACTCCAGCCCTTGGACAAGGGATCCTGATCATGTAACGTGGCCACCACCTCCAATAAACATCTGCGTGGTGCTCCCGTGTAAGATAAACGCCTGTAATGAACACTTTGATTAAGCAGACACTGTTTCTCTATATGCCAATAAACAACCTTGGCAGAAAAGGGCACAAGTCCCTGGGGGGATTGAGGAAAAGACTGGATGAGGCACTTAGTGCCATGGTGTAGTTGACTGGATAGGGCTGGGTGATAGGCTGGATTGGATGATCTTGGAGGTCTCTTCCAACCTGGTTGATTCTATTCTATTCTAAGTGGTAGCTTCGGAGCCCATACATGTGCTTTGGAGCTATCTCAGGAAAAGAATTAGCAGTGATGTTATCTAGGATCGAAAAAAAAATAATCATTGAATCAAACAGGTTGGAAGAGACCTCTAAGATCATCCAATCAAACCTACCACCCAGCCCTGTCCAGTCAACTAGACCGTGGCACTGTCACATCCAGTCTGTTATTGAACATCTCCAGGGACATTGACTATACCACCTCCCTGGGCAGCCCATTCCAATGGCAAATCACTCTTTCTCGGAAGAGCTTCCTCCTAGTATCCAGCCCATACCTCCCCCGGCACAACTTGAGACTGTGTCCCCTTGTTCTATTGCTGGTTGCTTGGCAGAAGAGACTAACCCCCACCTGGCTACAACCTCCCTTCAGGTAGTTGCAGACAGCAAAGAGGTCCTCCCTGAGCCTCCTCTTCTCCAGGCTAAACAACCCCAGCTGCCTCAGCCTCTCCTCATAGGGTTTGTGTTCCAGGCCCCTCACCAGCTTCGTCGCCCTTTTCTGGACACATTATCACAGTCTCACAGTATCATCAGGGTTGGAAGAGACCTCATAGATCATCAAGTCCAACCCTTTACCACAGAGCTCAAGGCTAGACCATGGCACCAAGTGCCACGTCCAATCTTGCCTTGAACAGCTCCAGGGACGGCGACTCCACCACCTCCCTGGGCAGCCCATATCTCAACATCTCTCTTGAATTGAGGAGCCCAGAGCTGGACACAGTATTCATGGTGCAGTGTGGCCAGTAGGACGAGGGAGATTATTCTTCCCCTGTACTCAACACTTCTTCCTAATGTCCTAATTCCCATGTCCTCAATATAAAAGATTGACTTAGAATCATAGTATCCTAGTATCATAGAATCAACCAGGTTGGAAGAGACCTCCAAGATCATTCAGTCCAACCTAGCACCCAGCCCTAGCCAGTCAGCTAGACCATGGCACTAAGTGCCTCATCCAGGCTTTTCTTGAACACCTCCAGGGATAGTGACTCCACCACCTCCCTGGGCAGCCCATTCCAATGCCAATCACTCTCTCTGGCAAGACCTTCCTCCTAACATCCAGCCTAGACTTCTCCTGGCACAACTTGAGACTGTGTCCCCTTGTTCTGTTGCTGGTTGCCTGGGAGAAGAGACCAACCCCCACCTGGCTACGGCCTCCCTTCAGGTAGTTATAGACAGCAATGAGATCCCCCCTGAGCCTCCTCTTCTCCAGGCTAAACAACTCCAGCTCCAAATATATACATATATATATATGAACGTATTAAATCAAAATAATAATACAAGATACTCTACAGAAGACACATTTTTCAGGGAGAAGCAGCAGCAGTTACTACCAGATCTGAATTTCGAGCAGAATTCAGCTCCATTTCTAAATGCATGGAATGAATTATGGAAGTGGGGGTACAAGCGGGGACTAACTGCAAGAATTGATCATTCTAATTTTGGTTACAAAGCGCTACCATAATTTACAAATTCAAGAAGAAACAGATACAACACAATTCTACACACCCAGAAACTGAATAAATAAATAAACAAATAAATGATAATCTGCACTTCATCTGGATTTAACAGCTAGCATTGCCATATTTTAAAGAGATTATATAAAAGGTCCACATCAAAGACAGCAAGCACCCAACAGCTCACGTTGAAGCCTTCACAGAATCATAATAAACACAAGGTTGGAAGGGTCTTCTCATCCATACCCTGCAGCCAACAGAGATACGTCCAACTAGATCAGCTTGCTCAGAACCCCATTCAGCCTGGCCTTGAATACTTCCAGGAAGAGAGCCTTTGCCATCTCCATAGGCAACCTGTTACTGTGTTCCACCACCTTCACAGTAAAGAACTTCTCTCTAATGTCCAACCTAAATTTACCCTTCTCTAGTTTAAAATGACTTCCCCTTAACCCGTTCATTTGGAGGTGAAGAGAACACTATTTGACATTAATTGCTAATTAAAGGCACACACGTTTGCTTGCCAGTAAATTGGAAAAGATTGCTGAGAATGAGCAAATCTGTCTCTAAAGGGAGTTTTATTTCATTTTGATGGTATTATTCTTGGGTAATTTATTTCAACAGAAAAGGAGGGGAAACGTTGCCTTACAAATAAAGAACTGAGAACTATGAATTGCCCATAATTAACTGAAAAAAAAAAAGTTCAGTTCCATGTATTTGTATCATATATGTAAGGCTAACATTAAGACTTTTCACACATTTCAATCAAGACTTCACAGATCCCTAATAAATCTGTACATCAGAGAAGGGCATTTGAAACTAAATTGGTCACTAATATGCATTTTCAATCAGTGCACGGGGGAAGCTTTAAAAATTTACTGTGCAAAACTAAAATATTTGATCTTTCTGATTCTTATTTCCCAGACACTTCATCTTAATATTGACATTAAACTTCAATATTGATGTAGAAATGATAAAACAGGACTGTGCTATAAATATTTTAATAGGATGCCATGAGAGGTTTCCACAGAAATAAGGGGTTTCTAAGGGGTTCTTGGATCACTTCTCAAGTCAAGGCAGCAGCCTCAAGTGCTGATCTAGGCTGCATAGAGCTGGGTAGAACTATATAAACATATGCCTGAAGCAACAAAAAGGCACATCTGGAGGTCAACACTCAGGCTTTCAGGCAATGTTTGCAAATGCCATCAAGTACTGAAATGGCTCCTACCTCGCCCACAGCATTCATGGTCCCTTGCTGCTGTCTGGCTCCAGGCGAGTCTAGAGAGATGCTCCAAGGGGTCTCCAGCCACCAGGTTGGGGCTGCAGCCTTCTCCTCACCAGCAGTACACCCTGGGAGCACAAAACCAAAAAATGCCCTGAAGATGCATGTCTCTGGTGAGGTCCTGTCCCACACAGCCAGAGCCACCGTGTCCTTACTCATCAGGTGAGATGAGAAATCTACAAAAAACCCATATTTTTTGTTAAAGCATAGTAGATGCCTGCTTAGTGGCACAAGTAAAAACACAGTCTCCATGGCAAGTCTTACTGTTTCTACAAGGGCTTTACATACTTTGTTTAATTCTCTCATTTAAAACAAAAATCTACCCAGTTATTTGCACTCAGGTATGCTCCCTTTTCATTGTTGTCAAGAGCTAGGATTGGACTAGCCACCGAGTGACAGATGGTCTCTGTAAATGCCACAGTGCCTTCCCAAAGGGAAGAGAAATGGAAGAAGGGAGAGAGACTGAAGAGGTGGGAAAGAAACTCAGTCAGCTGGGGTGTAAAGAAGAACAATCCCATGGAATAGAGACACAAACCAATATGGAACCCAAGGCCTCATAGCTATGATGGCACCACAGCAGCAGATGAGAACTGGATTCAGTAACAGATGGATTTGAATTGAAGGCAGAAGGGACTGAGTACTTCTGGGACACTCATCTTCCTCCTGAAGATGCTGTCCATGAGGCGCAATCCCTTGTTAATCATTTGAGGGTCCCCTGTCCTAGCTGCTCCTCCCTACAGCTGCAGCCCGAGGTGGAGCACCATCTGTGGCAGTGCCTTCAGTGTGAAAAGGTGAAAGTCTAAGTCAGAATCTTTCTGCAGCCCAAACCTTGGCAAGAATTCTCCCCATCAGCTTCTCCCTGCTAAAAGCAGCCTCTGGCTGTGCCAACCCACTCTGAACTTCAGCAAGTGCCTCAGCTGGGAAGTCACAGTACTGACCAGAAGCAGCTCTGCTCTAGCTCAAACCAGGACAGTTGGGAGGGATCGGAGCAAATGCCAAAATATAGCATTTAAAAACTTGAAAACTGGAAAAAAATTAGAGCCAGGCTGCATGGGAATCGTTACAGAAATCAATACTCTGCACCAGTAAAGTAGCCACAAAGTACCAGATGGTCACTGGTAAAATAAAGACTATGAGAGCTGAAATATTTTGGGTTTGTGGGGGAAAAAAAGGGGGAAAAAAATAGAGAAGATTGTGATTTTTCCTCTGGGGAAGACAAAACTAATCAAAATCAAATTATCCAATTCTGTGATGAGCTTGTTTTACTAATCAATATCTGAGTGTAAAGGCTGGGATGCAGGGTGAGCAGCATGCCCTAGTTGGCAGGTATCTGTGTGGGAAGCTGGAAGGGACTCTGCTGTTCTGGCCCAGGCTGGTGTGTGCACACTTGCCAAGAGCTCCACCTGCTTTCACATGACTAGACAGACCATGTTGTGAGCTGCAGAGCCAGGGATCTCAAAGCATGAATCTATCAAAATATGCATTTGGAAAGGATCTAGAATAAGGAGGAAATAAGGAGTGCAGGAAATAATCACAGTACCTCTTCTGGTGTGTCTTGTGGGACAGGGTCAAGTCATCCGCTGACTGTGTGCCATCTCTTCAGTCCTGGAGCTCAGATGGCTGCAGAAACAACCAAGCAACCTCAGTCATCATCCTAAATTTCCTTTGCTCTTCAGCACAAAACTCAGTTGATGACCTTCAAGAGAGACAGGGAACTACTGGAGAGAGTCCAGTGGAGGTTACAAAGATGCTGAGGGGACTAGAGCATCTCTATGGGATCAAAAATCTGAGACACCTGGGGCTGTTTAGGCTGGAGGAGAGCAGACCCAGAGGGGATCTTCCCAATGCTCAGCAAGTGCCAAAGGGCAGGGGTAAAGAGGATGGGGACAGACTCTTTTCAGTGGTGCCTAGTAACAGGAAAAGGGGCAATGGGCACAAACTGGAACCTAGGAGGTTCCATCTGGATATGAGGAAAAAATTCTTTGCGGGTGATGGATCCCTGGAGCAGACTGGCAAGAGAGGTTGTGAAGTCCTTCTCTGGAGACATTCCAAATCCACCTAGACATTGTGATCCTGAGCAAGCTGCTGTGAGTGTTTCCGCTTCAGCATGGCGGGGGTGGACTGGATGATCTGCAGAGGTCCCTTCCAACCCCTACCAGACTGAGATTCTGTGATAAAGAAGTGAGGTAATTTTCGTAGTTTTGTATTTATGTCAGGTTTGAAGGCACTGAGGTCACCTCTGCCAACTCCCTTCCTGTTAGCTTAAGTGCAGAAAACATGCAGAGGCATTAATTTCATACTTTATCCTCTCCCATTGATCAGTCCTAGAAAGAGTTGATGGCTACATTCACAAATGCCAAGACTGCAGAAAACCAGCAAGTATCAATTACAATTCCAAAACACAAAGTGATAAACATCTTGAAGAAGATCCTGTTTTGAGTTGCACTTCGTTTCTCTCACCTGTTAGATCCCATATCGCTCTTTCTGCTATTGCAACAAAACCCAAAACACTTTCAAGCTCGTCCAAAATTAATTTGGCCCTTATAGCTTCCTGGACACTCCACTTTGTGCAACAACCTACAGAGGACTCATATTTCATCTTTATTTCATTTAAAATCAAGCGAGTGCATGACATCACTCAGACATTTCCTAAGATAGCCAGAGCTAGCTGATGTCAGATGCGTTCTAAGCAAATATGTCAAAGTATATTAGGTAGTATTTTTTATCTGGACAGCTATCAAATGAAGTCAACAGAAAACAAAATGGGCTGAAAGCAAACGTTTCCATTTTTACAGTCAGTCTCGAAAGGGAAAGAACAAATTATTTATAACGCTGCAGTTTTTACATGCAGGCAAGACCTTTCTCTTCAGGCTTCAGGAAAAAGAAAACAAGGAGAGGATTACAAGGAAGCTTATTTTCACGTCTGCACCAATTCCAATTTCATAGGTGTACAAGCCACCAGTCCCAGAAGACCCATGATTCGTATTTTTGCCCAGAAACAGGCTAAGTATCACTTGCTGTCTGAATGTGAACATTGGAAGAGCTGGGGAAAACAAATACCAGATGAATTTTGGGGTTGTTGTTTTCACAGACAGCCACTGTTGCTGTCTCTCCCATCCCAGTCCCACTGTGCATCACACACACATCAGTACTGGCACCGCTCAAATCTGCATTTCACCCAAGCCTAAGAGGCAAATGGCAGCGACATTGCAAGCCCAGAGAGACTCGTTCAGAAGAGTTTGAACCTCTGTCACACAGCCTGCTGCAGCTTTAAATAATAAATAACACATTTTCCACACTATTGACACATTTGTCACATGAGCCAACAGTGGCAGTGAGTGATGCCCATCTCTGTCCCCATCCCAGCCTTCAGATCCCCATCCCCACCTGTGGCAGAGCAGTGAAGTTCAATGCTAAACCTGATGCTGACTGGGAAGCAGCTATCATGGGTTTATTTCCATTCTATTCTTGGCTTCATGCCCAGCTTGGTTTCCAAAGATAAGGCAAACTGGAGCCCTTATGCTTTAGCAGGAATATCTGATAACCACACATAGATTTCAGCTGAAGCTGAAACCCAACAGTGATTATAACCCTCCTAACCCAGTTGCTCTTAATTTTCTCAAATCCCTGTAGGGCTGAAATGTTCCATGTTTGCTCTCTGCCCAGAGGCAAACAGTTAGCTCCTGAAAGAGTCAACAGAACCTGTTTTGCTCTCTGCAAATGTTTACAAAAAAGTTTGCAAGCCAGAAATGTTCACGCAGAGTTCAGTGGTAGAATCTTTTTGAGCATTTCCTGGCTATTAACAGCTCTGAGAAACAAATGAAGGCTGAAGGAAACAATCTCTCTAAGCTGGGAACTTGAGTTCTCACAAATTTTGGCAGAAAGCCCATTTGTAGTATTGGATTTTAAGGTAGCATTTGGGTTTAAATCACAGTTGTGAGCACTGTGATTCTGTACATTCAGAAATGTACAGAAACTGGTGTTTCTGCCAAAATAAGCAAATATTTAGGTCTCACAAATAACCACCACAGAAAGGAGAACTGGGAGACAGTACCATCATTTCACTAGAATCTTTTGGAGGGCAAAATGAGTCTTTATCACCAACCTGACAAACCAGATTACTTACAGAGAACTTGATGAAGTTTTCAGAGACCACATAGACCAAAGCCTTTCCTTCTCTCTAGGCACCAGGAAGCCCATGGTGGGTTTTGTAGAAGGGACAATAGAACTGACATAAAATATGACTCTTTAAGGGTCATCTAGTCCAACTCCACTGCAGCCAGCAGGGATATCTTCCACCAGAGCAAGTTGCTCAGAGCCCCAAACAACGTGAACTGGAATGGTTCCAAGGATGGGACATCTACCACCTCCCTGGGCAACATATCTCAGTGTCTCATCACCCTCCCTGTAAAGAGTTTCTTTCTACTACCCAGTATCTCCCCTCTTCCAGCTCAGAGCTATCCTCACTCATCACTACAAGCCCTGATAAAATGTCCCTCTCCAGCTTTCTTTTAATCTCCCTTCAGGAACTGGAAGGCTACTCTAAGGTCTCCCCAGAGTCGAGTCTTCCCCAGGCTGAACAGCCCCAACTCTCATAGACTGTCCCTATAGGGGAGATGCTGCAGCACTCTGATCATCTTCATGACCTCCTCTGCACCCATTCAAACAGTTTCATGTCCTTCGTGAGGGCACCAGAACTAGATGCAGTGCTCCAGCATAAGGTCTCATGAGAGCAGAGCAGAGGGGCAGAATCACCTCCCTGGTCCTGCTGGTCACAATTCTATTGATGCAGCTCAGGACATAGCAGCTTTTTGGGCTGGCTCATGTTGAGTTTTTCCATCAACCAATGTACCACACTGTGCTTTTGCTACTGTTTCATACAAGCACCAAAGTGCAGCTCTCCAGAGATGTGGACTCAATATGTGCTCAGAATCAATTTGTCATACATTGTTGTGATGGACCAGACTGGAGCAGCTATGGTCTATTGTGTCAATGTGTATTTTGGGCAGCCTTTAATCTGAAGAGTCACCTGAGTGTTGTGTAACTATGTACATTAAATTTATTACATTTTTTTACAAAATATACTAAATCCCTATTCACAGAAGTCACTTCTCAAAACTGTGACTTGACTGTTAAATTTTTGTTGAATACCAAAGGGTGTACACCACGGGCTGACAATTGTCAAGATCATTCTATAGGATAAAGTCATTTTAAATGACAACTGGCCTCTGACAAGACTCTGTAGCCTGAAAATACTCTGTGTGACATCATTGCTTCATTTATTTCCTATGTATCTCCTATGTAAATACCACAGAGAAAAGGGGAAGTTTTTACATTTCACAGAATCCCAGCATGGAAGGAACCTCTGGAGACCATCAAGAGCACTCTATTTGTTAGAGCAGGGTCACCCATAGCAGCTTGCCCAGGACCACAGTATCCAGTTGCATTTGGAATCTCTGCAGAGAAGACTCCACAAGCTCTCTGGGCAGCCTGCTCCAAGGATCCAGCACCCTCACAGCAAAGAATTTTTCCATAATGTCCAGAGGGAACCTCCTGGGTTCTAATTTGTGCCTCTTGCCCCCTTTCCTATTGCTGGGTAATGCTGAAAAGAGTCTGTTCCCATCCTTTTGCCCTCCACTCTTTAGCTCTTGCTAAGCACTGAGAAGATCCCTTCTGGGTCTGCTCTTCTCTAGGCTAAACAGCCCCAAGCTCTCAACCTTGTCTCAAAAGAGAGATGCTCTAGTCCCATTTAACTAAACCAATCCATTGCACATTTTTACTTTAGAAGGCTGAACATCTTCAAACATTAACAAACAAGCAATGAAGAGAGAATAATCCACTTTTGTTAGAAGGAAAGAGAAGAACATCAGTGACCCAACCACATTTTCACATTGGCTTTCTAAGACAGCAGCTGGTGCCTACTTACTCTTGGCTCCTGGAAGTATGACTGTTTTTTCCTGTGATTCCAGTCCTGAAGGAAGAGCACTGGAGTTAAGAAATCTCTGCAAGCAAAGCAAAGGATGTGGTTATTTGCCAACCTTGACAAAAACATCTCTTCCTTCCCACTTCCCTAAAGCCATCATACTGCTCACAGAATTTACTTCTAAGTGATCTTGGAGATCTCTTCCAACCTGGTTGATTCTATTCTATTCTATCCTTTGCCCTAGGAACACAAAGAGATCAGACTGCTTATGAATACCCATACCCACTGTGGCTGCAGTTGAGAGTCTTCAATCTTTATTGACTGCTAAAAGCAAGGCTAGGGAGGGGCCACTGCAGCTGTCACTCAATCCCCTGTTACTGAAGTAAAAACCTACTCTCAGAAATTGCATTTAACAGGAATAAACGATGGAAGCAACTCTATTAGCACCACCATTCAACCACAGCTCTGGGCTTTCTCTCTCTCCAAATTCTAACCTAGGCTGAACTGCATGCAGAGCATCTGATATCTCATCAGAGAAACACAATAAATCTCCCCTGAAGAACTTTCATTTGGCTTAGACCTGAATAAACCAGACCTGGAACTTGGCCCTAAGGGTATCCAGCTTCACGATGACTATCTCAGTTTTCATAGAGTCACAGAATGGCAGGGACCGGAAGGGATCTCTGGAGATCATCTAGTACAAGTCCCCTACCAAAGCAGGATCATCTAGGGCAGGCTAAGCAGGAATGTGTCCAGGTAGGTTTTAAACATCTCTAGAGAAAGAGACTCCACAATCTCTCTGGGCAGCCTTGTTCCAGTGCTTTCTCACCCTCATGGTAAACAGGTTTTGCCTCATGTAGAGGTGGAAGTTCCTGCATTCATTGCCCTCCATCATAGGGCTGAAAAGAGTTTGGCCCCTTCTTGACAACCAGCCTTCAGATGTTTGCAAACATTAGTAAGATATCAGCCTTCACCAGATTAAACAGTTTCAGGTCTCTCAGCTTTTCCTCATCTGGTCTTTTAATGATCCTCATAGCCTCCACTGGACTTCCACTAGGAGTTTCATGTCTCTCTTGAACTGAGGAGCCCAGAACTGTACACAACACCCCAGATGAGCTCTCACCAGGGCAGAGGAGTGGGGCAGAAGAACCTTCCTTCCCAAACTAGTCCTGAATGAAAAACCTGATAGGAATGAGTGCCCAGATGTAGTCAACTGAGAAAAATATCTACACCTTGAATAAAGCACATACCCCAAAATCATTAATACTACTCAGCAAAGCTAGAGATAGATGCAAAAAAATAAAGAAAAGCTTTAGTCTACATGAATCAGAAGTAGGTAAACACAAACAGTAATCAAAATATTGTAACGGAGATCAAAGTCATCATAGAGATGATAATCATAAAGGAGGTAATAACAAGAACACAGATAGATCATAGAATCATAGAATCAAGCAGGTTGGAAGAGATCTCCAGGATCACCCAGTCCAACCTAGCACCCAGCCCTGTCCAATCAACTAGACCATGGCACTAAATGCCTCACCCAGGCTTTTCTTGAACACCCCCAGGGACGGTGACTCCACCACCTCCCTGGGCAGCCCATTCCAATGGCAAATCACTCTTTCTCGGAAGAGCTTCCTCCTAGCATCCAGCCCATACCTCCCTCAGCACAATTTGAGGCTGTGTCCCCTTGTTCTGTTGCTGGTTGCCTGGGAGAAGAGACCAACCCCACCTGGCTACAGCCTCCCTTCAGGTAGTTGTAGACAGCAATGAGGTCAGCCCTGAGTCTCCTCTTCTCCAGGCTAAACACCACCAGCTCCCTCAGCCTCTCCTCATAGGGTTTGTGTTCCAGGCCCCTCACCAGCTTTGTTGCCCTTCTCTGGACACCTTCCAGCACCTCAACATCTCTCTTGAATTGAGGAGCCCAGAACTGGACACAGCACTCAAGGTGTGGCCTGATCAGTGTTGAGTACAGGGGAAGAATAACTTCCCTTGTCCTACTGGCCACACTGTTCCTGATAGAGGCCAGGATGCCATTGGCTTTCTTGGCCACCTGGGCACACTGCTGGCTCATCTTCAGCCTACTATCAACCAGTGCCCCCAGGTCTCTTTCTTCCTGGCTGCTCTCCAGCCACTCTGTCCCCAGCCTGTAGATAGGTCTAGAAGAGAAAAGACAACACTGCCAGATACTAATTGCCAATGTTTTCTCCCTTTTATTGGGCATCCCAGAGGAAGCAGGGCAGGAAGCAGGCACTTTGCAATCTGGCACATAGAAGAAAAACAGAGTTGCTGGAGAATGCCCAGGTAAGGGCAAAGCTGGTGAAGGGTCTAGAGAACAAGTCTTATGAGGTGTGGCTGAGGAAACTGCTATTGTTTAGTCTGGAGAAAAGAAGCCTGAAGGGAGACCTCATTGCTGTCTACAACTCCCTGAAAGGATGTTGGGAGTGAGGTAAGGGTTGGTGTCTTCTCCCTGGTGTCAGGTGATAGCATAAGAAGAAATGGCCTAAAATTGTGCCAAGGAAGGTTTGGATTGGATATTAGGAACAATTTCTTTCCTGAAAGAGGGGTCAGACATTGGAACAAGCTGCCCAGGGAAGTGGTGGAGTCCCTGGAGGTGTTCAAGGAACCTGTAGTCATGGCACTTGGGGACATGGTTTAGTGGCCATGGTGTTCTTAGGTTGACAGTTGGACTCAATGATCCTGGAGGTCTCTTCCAACCAAACCAATTCTATGATTCCAAGAAGCAGTAAGATGTCAGCTCACTTTAGGCATGCAGTGATTATTACAGAAATTAAGCAGGAATAACATTTGAAATACTCTAATAATCTGAAGTATAAGCAAGTATGTGAGTGTTGAATCTCTGTGACAAAGATGACTCAGCAAGAGATAAATGTAAAGGATAATAAGCTACATACACATTATAAAGATATTAGATACAGCTAAACCATGATTGGAAAAATCCAAGGTGATTATAGAGATTTTAACCAGCTACAGATTACTGATCACCCTTTAGAGAGTGAATAAACTGAGCCACAGGAACAAGTTCTTCACCATTTCAGTAAACCTGAGGATGGGAACTCTACCACATGGATACCCTATGTACTGGCTGCCTGTTCTTACACTTTCCTGAATGATGCCTGGCAAAGATTCAAGCTAAGCCTCGAGAAGTGGGGTTCAAGGTGTAACATCTGCCTGTAGTGCTGCCATGGGAGTTTGGAAAAAAATGGAAGGATGATAAGCCAGTTGTCCAGGAAATTTGTCATTTTTAGGATCAAAACTGCTTGTCCCAAGCTGGGTTATCAAAATGATGTGGCCTGAGACCTGTGTAAGCCTCCCAGTGGTCCTGGAGATTATAAGAACTGGAAAGAAGACATAAAGCAATGCCAGGGCTTAAGACAGGGTAAAAACATTTGGCAGCAAGCCTGGACTTTCTTTCTCCCTGGAGAAGATCTGTTGGCACTCATGCTGGAAAGTGATGAACAAAAGTTTCTGCTTGTGCAGCACTTCCAGGACAGAGGGACTGAGAAAGCATTCTCCAAAAAGGACCTACTGTAGGTTGTGTTTTGGAGCCAGAAAAGAGACAGCATTTGAGATTTAATGCACGTCCCTGCTCACTGCAGGGATGACTTTTAAAGGTTCCACTCAACCCAAAATATTCTGATTCTAAACCAGAGTATATCAAATCTGCAGACAAATCACCTTCTGGCAAAGTGACAACCTTGTTCCTTCCTTTTTCCACACACTGTAATATAGAAGTGAAAGCATCCATTGTCTCTGAGCTTGCCACACTGTCCTGTGCTGCCTAGTGACTACTATGGTCAAATCAGACTCTTTTTGTTTCCAACGGGGTTAGCAAAAGCTTTTTCACAGAATCATAGAACCAACCTGATAGCTTTTTATGAAGGTATAACCAGGTGGATTGATGATGGTAGAATAGTGGATGTGGTTTATCTTGACTTCAGTAAGGCATTTGACACTGTCTCCCACAGTATCCTTTTGGCTAAACTGAGGCATTGTGGTCTGGATGATCAGATAGTGAGGTGGATTTGGAACTGGCTGAAGGAAAGAAACCAGAGAGTTGTGGTCAATGGGTTGGAGTCTACTTGGAGGCCTGTAACTAGTGGGGTCCCAAAAGGGTCAGTACTGGGACCAGTTCTGTTCAATATATTCATCAATGACCTGGATGAGGGCATAGAGTGCACTGTCAGCAAGTTTGCTGATGACACCAAGCTAGGTGTTGTGGCTGCCACAGCAGAAGGCTGTGCTGCCATTCAGCGAGACTGGGACAGACTGGAGGGCTGGACAGGGAGAAATGGAATGAAATTCAACAGGGGCAAGTGTAGAGTCTTGCACCTGGAAATGAACAACCCCAGGGATCAGTATAGGTTGGGGACTGACCTGTTGGAAGGCAGCAAAGGGGAAAAGGATCCAGAAGTCCTAGTGGATGGGAGGTTGACCATGAGCCAGCAATGTGCCCTTGTGGCCAGGAGGGCCAATGGTGTTCCGAGGTGTATTAGAAGGGCTGTGGCCAGTAGGCCCCTTTACGCTGCCCTGGTGAGGTCACATCTGGAGTACTGTGTCCAGTTCTGGGCCTCTCAGTTCAAGAGGGACATGGAACCACTTGAGAGAGTCCAGCACAGAGCCACAAAGATGATTAAGGGAATGGAACACCTCTCTGATGAGGAGAGGCTGAGAAAGATGGGGCTCTTCAGCCTTGAGGAAACTGAGAGGTGACCTCATCAATGTTTCTGAATATGTAAAGGCGGCCAGGAGGATGGAGCCAGGCTCTGCTCAGTGATGCCTGATGACAGGACAAGGAGCAAAGGGTGGAAGTTGAGGCATAGGAAATTTCACATAAACATGAGGAGGAATTTTTTTCCCTGTGAGGATGAACTCACAGAACACTGGAACAGGCTGTCCAGGAGGGTTGTGGAGTCTCCCTCTCTGGAGATATTCAAAACCTGCATGGACATGTTCTTGTGTGATCTGCTATAGGTGATCCTGCTCTGGCAGGGAGGTTGGAATGGATGATCATTTGAGGTCACTTCCAGCCCCTGACATTCTGTGATTTCAGTTGAAAAAGACCTTCAAGATCATAAAATCTAATTGTTATCTAACTCTACCACGTTTGGGACTAAACCACGTCCCTCACACAAACACNATGAGGAGGAATTTTTTTCCCTGTGAGGATGAACTCACAGAACACTGGAACAGGCTGTCCAGGAGGGTTGTGGAGTCTCCCTCTCTGGAGATATTCAAAACCTGCATGGACATGTTCTTGTGTGATCTGCTATAGGTGATCCTGCTCTGGCAGGGAGGTTGGAATGGATGATCATTTGAGGTCACTTCCAGCCCCTGACATTCTGTGATTTCAGTTGAAAAAGACCTTCAAGATCATAAAATCTAATTGTTATCTAACTCTACCACGTTTGGGACTAAACCACGTCCCTCACACAAACACCTCTAGGGATGGGGATTCAATCACCTCCCTAGGCAGCCTGTTTCAGCGTTTGAGGATCCTTTACAGGCAACAGTATTTTGATTTTGTCTGAAAATGGATACTTGGGACCAGTTTAGGGCAAAGCTGTAAAAGGATGAACTACTGGGATTGTGCTGGCATTAATGTATACAACCATTTGACTGGGACAGTCCTCATCCAAAGAAGAAATGGCCTCTAGTCATGCCAGTGGAGGTTTAGGCTGAACATTAGGAACAATTTATTCCTCTTGAGGGTTATCAAGGCTTGAAACAGGCTTTCTAGAGCAAGGTTGCAGTCCCCATCTCTGGAGAGCTTTAAAAGTAGTGTGTGTGTAGGGCTTTAAAAGTAGTCTGTGTAGATGTGATGCTGAGGGACCTGGCAGTGCTAGGGTAATGGTTGTGCTAGTTTGAAGCTAGCTAGAATGTTTTGGTGAGAAGAACTAGATCATAGACTGAGAAATGAAAACAATGGTGAGGTCTACTTCACTCACAGTCTTGCTGAGATGTGTAGAAAGGAAAAGCAAAACATTAGAT